>JAECUM010015553.1:0-65195 GCA_016617855.1 Megalonaias nervosa
GTCACCATATACTGACCTATTCTACTAAATTATGCATGGTTCTATATGACTTATTATTTATAGCTGGGATGTAGTCTAAATAATACTTCAAACAGCATTGAATTTAACATCTTTATTTTAAAATATGTTACCAAAATGATTTATTACATCATTGTTAAAATGTTGTGTTCCAGTCTTTAACAGGATAAAGACAATAAATTGTCCAAATTTCACTTAAGAAATTCAAGTTTGTCAAGAATATGAATGACCACTTGCAATTTGAGACCCAGTAAAGTTAACCAACAAACTTTGAACAAAAGATGTTGTTCAAGACAACTCCATCTGAAGCTAACACAAGCAGCGTTGACCCTAACCCTCGTATCTAAATCCACATTTGCCATCTTACAAATCACAAATACAAGTACATGTACCTAGATTATAGCAACAGGCTCATAGCAGCAAATGTGATTTTGAAAACTGAATGCTCTCAGTAATTGACATCATGGTACTTCAGTTACATGTTTGACAGTCATATGTACAATGACAAATGCTCAATCTGAAACTCCATAAACATCAATAAATGGCATCCCTAAATAGCATAATTTCATCTCTGAACATGTACTCTGGTAATTTAAACTGCTGAAACAAAGATAACAGAAATAACAATAGAACCAGTAAACCTTTTTTTCTTTCAACATTCTTATCTTGACAATTTTAAGGGATTCATCATTTCTAAATTGAAAGTAAGATCTTTTTAAAACGGGAATATTTTTCAGGAAATTCCTTTCATAAATCGTAATGCCTTGGGCTCACATAGGTAGATGCCTGTAAAATAAGAAAAGAACTGATAAGCACTATTAAAAATTTGAACTATATGAGATAACCCCTAAGACACACATACTTAAATCCTGTACATAATCAGTCAGTGTTCTCTAATGGTTACTGTGTTTCATGTTGTGATACCAAAATGTGAAGTACATTCCACTGAATGAAGTACATCCCTTGGAGTTGAATCATGGGCACCACTGCACTTAACTTTAATAATATCTCCAAAATACAATAATGAAGTTTCAGAAATAATCCTTCGAAAATTATGCTAATACCATAAAAGCTGAGTTGTAGTTTGCTTTGATGTAAGCGACCTTACACCATACCTGTCAGCTCTCATGGTGGAAGAAAAAAAAAATCCAGAATTTTGGAGTCTCCATGCCTACCTCCCAATTTCATAATATCTCCCGATTTTTTTGCAGAGAACTCCCGATTATTACATGTCTTCAGTTTTCATTTCTCCTAAAAAAGAGAAGTTCTTCATAAATAGATACATCGTGTGCAATCCATGGAAGCCATGTTCTGTTGTATCACTTGTGAATATTGTCATGACGAAATAATTACTAGAAAGAATCCACTTCACTAAATAGGATGTTAAAAAGTTTAAATATTATTCACGTAAATTTGATTTTTTTTCATCTACAGGAATACAAAAATCAGAAAATAAACCAGAACAAAAAAAAAACCACAACAATAAAATTGTCTGCAATTCAACGCCAATTATGATCATCGTGAATGCTGTAGCTCCGTTCTCACCAAAGAAACTTACAAGGGTGAGCTCCTGGCATTTTTATACCGTATATACGAATGTTAATTACCATTGTTAAATTAAAATAAGGAATGAAAATACATACCATGCAGCATGTGTGTCCTCAAAAAACTAATTCAGAATACGTATGTTTTATAGTAAACAATGCTAAATGCCTTACGAGTTGACAATAAGGGAATAAGGTCGGATATACAATGAGAAAATAGTTGCCACATGTAAGGTACTGTGAGGCTGCCTATTTCGGTACCATTAGTTCAACAAAACTGGTAATCCTTTATTTGCCAATCAATTGCTGGTGCTTGCGTAACACACAGTAGTGTAGAACATGGTTTCTTTGAATCATGATGGAGGGCCAGTAGTTTTCACAAAATAGTTCCATGGATAAGGGTTAACTTTTAATTAGTTGCACTGGCTTTCTTGCTTGTTTATTTATTGTGCAGTTCGGTCACATCTGACCAGAATATGAAAATAGGGCATGTCCTGGGGAAAATAAGGCACGTCACAAGGAGAAACCGCATGTCCTTTTCCAATTTCACCCATATTAGGCCCAGAAGATCGATCAATATTTAGTGAAAACAAGACTTTAAAAATGCCACGAAAAACTCCCGATTTTAGTTCCCAATCTGTCTATTTTTTTATTCAGTCTCCCTACTTGGCTTCTGAAAAGTTGACAGGTATGCCTTACACCCAGTTTTACAAAACTTCAGTAATCATGCTAATATAATGGAATGAAAGGCGATTACACATCAGTGTACTGGTATAGTTGCCCGTCAAAATTCCGTCTTAACACAAGCCAGTTTCTGGGTTTTAATGATTAACTGGCCTGTATTTTTGTCAGAAAACAAAAAACAAATCCATCAACTATCAACAAAGGAGACGCCGAAACATCAAGCTTTAAATTGTGTGGAAAGTTATGTTGTTCAGCCAAAACACAAAACATAGATTGATGATGATCTTAGTTGATCTGTAATGAGAATTTTAGCCTTTATTAAGTTTAGCCTTTATTAAGTCAAGTTTACACATTGTCCTGCGGATAAGCAGCCCCCCCCCCCTTCTTCCAGGTCTTCTTTTTTTTCCTAAATCATTCGGCTTATACGCAAGTATATATGGTAGGTATGGATATTATCATTTCTGTGCAGAAATAACTGGAAGATTGGGTGAATAATGATCTATTACTCACCAACTCATTGGTTTCAAGATAATTTTGTCATTTTTTTTCTATAACTTTTAACTTTCTTTCCATATATTGTCATTTATTATGCCATTTATTACAATAGTTCGAGATTTCTTTCAAACTGTCACAGTAATTAAACTAAATGCAACTGAATCCATGAAACTAATTCATTTAAAGTGTCACATAAGATACTTCACACAAACATACAACAGTAATGCCAATGTTATTATGCTCTGCACTTCTTTCATTCCAACTTTAAAGTGCCATCAATCAGATTTTTCCTCTGATAAGCATTAAGTAGTCAAATTTTGTGAAGCTGTATTCCAAAAGATTAGAATTATCTATTGGAACTGGACTTCAGTTGATTACATGTTGGAGTAAAATCTCCAGTGGAGACTCCATTACACACAAGCATTAATTTCTGCCCCTTCAGTCAATTAACACAAGTTAACTAGCGCAAAATCTGCTCCTTGCTGATTCTGTGCGTGTCAGTCATCTTGAGTTAATTAATGAAGACAAGTACATGTTACAATGGCTTTTGACCGACAGAAACGAGTCTGTGACAACAACATTCATAATGATTCAATAAACAGAATAATTTCACCAGTCTTTTAACACTTTTTGATTAGCTTGCTGAAAAAATAACAGAACTTACCTCTAAGGCTGTCAATTATTTCTCTAGGCTTTGCTTTCTCAACCAAATACTGACTTCTTCTCCGGTCGAAAATGTGTTTCCCTGCCATTATTGTCACAATACGGCTAGATTCAGTTCATTCAGTTCTTTTTGCAGCGCATCGGATCTGAATGATGCAAACCAAGTCTCATGAGACTAAAATTAATGTGGCCGCAGAATTTATACTTTAATTTTATAAGGATATTTATTAAAAAATCTGCTAGTTTTCCTATGATTAAGAAAATAAATGCATACATTTTCACTTTGTAATTAGTAAAACTACAAATGCCGGTCACGTGGTAGGCTTTCCCCGACCTATTTATAGCTGACCAATGACAACGTTTTATAGTCGTGTCTGTTCATAGTCTTGTCTGTTCAAAGGAATACTCTTGACGGGAATAAATACGGCGTGTATAACATAAAATATGACTCTGATAACTGGATATCTAAAGTGGGAGTTTTTGATTACATTTAGCTCGCACTTTTATACAGACCTACCGAACGAGTTATTTCAACTACCTATAGAAGCAATTTTATTGAATAAACAACCTGGAACAGGAGCAATTTGGAATCGACCACCCTGGCATATATGTTTTTAAAAGTGCTGTCTCCGGGTCCCATGTATGTTTTAATGGAACAGCCCCTAGTATTTATACAAGATAGTGCTTCAGAAGTAATATGTTTTTTTTGAAGTTTCAGCAAAACTATTTTTTCTGGATACATTTAAAAACAAGAATCTGTCATTGTTGGTCGATTGGAGCAGTTATTAGATATGCAATTTAATACAAGCATAATCCATTTTTGATTTTGTAACCACCAGTTTCTATATTAAGAGGCCATCTTTACATATGAGGATGCTGATTTACGGCATATATAAATAATTGTTGGTTGTTCACACGTGTAAAGCAGCAGCTGTTGGTTATGTTATCACATATTGCTGTCATGATGCATTGTAACTGGATTCATGATGATGCTGATATCCACAAAAAAAATGTAATATCACATGGATTTGGGATATTAAAACTCACCTATTTCAACTGCAAGAACTAATAATGTTTCCTTACCTTAAATATTTACAGCATGTTTTCTGTTTTTTAATTTTGTGATGTTTGTGTTTATTTTTGTAATCATATCATTATATATGTTTTTTAAGTGTTGTCAAATGTTGTAAAGCGCTTAGAGCTTCTAAAGATTAGGCGCTATACAAAGTCCTCATTATTATTATTATTATTATTATTATATTCCCATCAGCCCGTACTGTGCACAAATACAGAGTAGCATCTTTACTGTAATCAACTGTAACCTCAGTATTCAATAATTTAAATTGATTTGCATTTGTCTCGTAAGAATAGCAACAATGGCAGTGGGTAGCAGGTGGGGGTGAAATGGAATTTTCCACAAGCTGTAACCTTGGCCTTGTCACTTGTACAAGTATGTGTCTTGAGTATGCTGGGTAACATATGAAATTAGTTTAAACACTTTGATATTATCGCAAAGTATCCTAAGAGGAAGTGGTGATAGTATGATATTACCTTAGACTTGTGGTTACATCTTTCATAACAAAACTTGAACATGAACTGTGCGGTTAATCTAATTTAGTGGTACAGATCCAGAATGTGAACACAGAAGCAAATACAGAAAAATTACAGATGGCAGTAAATTAAAGTCATTTGATCCATCACAAAAAAATGTCTAAGGCGTTATTAATCAGCGGATTAAGTTAAATCCCCCTTATCAGTGAATCTGACACAGCCTGTAGATTCTATTGAGAAGGAAAAAAAAAAGTGTATGTTTTAATTTGTAAAATTTGCCATAACTAAAATCTTTATCTTGTTTTTACCATAAATTCCCTATTCATTTGATATATGTATGTATGTTAGTATGTATGTATCTATGTATTTTTATTTGTATTTAATGGCACATCAGAACAACAGTGGCTACATGATATGAATCAAAAGTTATAAAAATGAAAAAAATTAACCCTTTCATCACTATGGACCGGTTTTCCAGTCCAGGGGAAGTAAGTCCATAAATACTATGGACCACTTTACCGGTCTGGAGCAGTATTCTTCTGTAACGTTATAATACCCAACTATATAAATTTTGGGGTACCTCTGATAACTTCCTTCTTGTTGTTGTTGTTGTTGTTGTGGGGCTTAACGCCATTTTTCAGCACACGATAGGCTATACATGGCGGCCAGTATTAATGGTGGAGGAAGAAACCGGGAAATCCGCGGAAAGAACCACCGACCCACGAGAAGCTACTGGCAAGCTTTCTCACATATCCACATTCGCCGAATCTTAGACTCGAACCAACGCAGACTTCCTTCTTGTAATGTAGATATTATATTTGGATTATCTCGTGAGTTTAGCTTGTATACAACTAGAAATATGGAACAAAGTAGGCACTTTTGACGAATTTTCTGAATGGTGAAATTTGTATCCAAAATGGCGGAGTTCAAAGAAAGATTAGATGAGAGTGAAGTGTCAGATTTTGAATTATCAGAGGATTTTACCAATTTCGACCTAGTACAGTTGGATGAAAATGAGAGAAGACATCTGGAGAGACAATGGCATGCGCTTGTGGGTGACAGTGATGACGATGAAGAGGACTTTGAAGGTTTTGAACCGGAGGAATTGTACGCTCCACGTAATTTTGTTTGGACGAAGTTGGAAAACCAGAGAGATTTGTTACAGTTTTCTGAGAAAGTTGGATCCACCCGAGTGTTAGATGGCTCCAGGAAAGCTTTGGAATATTTTCAAATATTCAGTTCAGATGAAGATTTTGGAAACATTGTCCGTCTAACGAATTTGAATGCGACGATCAAACGTGCCAGAGGCCATACAGGTGTGGGGACAGATCTCACCTTGGATGAAATCAAGGCATTTTATGGAATTTTAATTATTATGGACACCATGAAATTTGACAGGTATGAATTGTATTGGTCGGAAAGTGATAAGCACTGGCTTCTGGGATCCAGAATTGGCCAAGTTATGTCCAGAAATCGATTTTTTCAGATCAGACGCTACCTGCACTTCAGTGATGACAGGTGTGTTGCAAATGACAAATAACACAAGGTGAGATATTTGTTAGACCATGTAAGACATGCATTCCAGTCTGAATATGCCCCTCACAAACAAGTTACCGTTGACGAAGCAATGGTACCTTTTAAAGGGAGACTGAGCTTGAAACATAAGCCAGTTAAGTTTGGAATAAAGATATGGGTTCTGGCAGACACTATGACGTCATATTGTTATAATTTTGACGTTTATGTTGGAAAAAAAAGCAGAAGTTGTGAATGGAAACCTTGGCCTGTCATCTAAGGTGGTAATTGCTCTTACCAAACCAATTGAAATGAAGGTCTATGAGATATACACCGGCAATTTCTATACAAGCCCTCACCTGGCTGATTACCTGTACCAATGGAAAACATACCTGTGTGGAACAATAAGAACAAATTGTGAAGATTATCCTAAAGCCCTGGTACAATCAAATGCTGCTGCTAGAAGAATGTGTAGAGGAACATCAGACTGGCTCATGAGTGGGCCATTACTAGCATCATACTGGAAAGACAATCGTATTGTCTACTATCTTTCATCGTGTCACCGACCAGTAACAGATCAAACTACAGGGCGGCGGAATAAAGATGGAACAAGAACTCAGCTTCCTTGTACACATACAGTGACAGATTATGCCAAATACATGGGAGGTGTGGACAGGTTAGACCAGAGCACAAGATTGAATAAAGAAAAGAAAACCATGTGATGGTATCGTCGGATAGAGATAAAATTGAGAGAGTGTGCATTGTACAACGCCTTTGTCTTGGAGGGTACAGTTGTGGATCATAATCCATCTGGAAAAAGGGCAAGAGACTTGTTGTCATTTTGCATGGATGTGGCCCATGAGCTGATCGGAAATATTCAGCAAGTAACAAGAACCTTCAAAGACCAAGACAACTGAACATTGATGAAGAAAGACTGGATGAGAAAGCACACTGGCCTGTGCCAAGTGGGAGTGCTGACAGTCTGTGAAGTCTGCAACAAGAAGCACAAAAACTACAAGGCCAGCCATCCAGGCATGTCTACGACAGATAATCCCTTCAGGCGCTCCAAAACTACGCTAATATGTGACAAATGCAAAGTTCCACTGTGTGTTAATGCCAGGAGCACCTGTTTTGTGGACTTTCATACAAAGGTGTATTACTGGCAGTGAAGACTTAACCTGTGTAGTCTGCAGGTGAAAACTGAATAAAGATTACATGTACAGACATTATAAATGATAGATTCTACTATAAATTCAATTATTATACTAGTGTTATCAGTTTTATTTTACTTGAAAACAAAAGAAAAACAGCTTTGTGAAATTTATTGTTTTACTCAGGATTAACTTTAACGAGAATTTGACAAGCTTCTGCCTGTCAAATACCTGAAAGAAAGACTTGTGTTGCTACTGGAATTATTCATGAGTACATCTTGGGTCAATTGAACAAGTTTTGGGAACTTTCTAAGTTTTCTAAGAGGTAACTAGATAATTACTTGTATTTTACCTGTTGTGTTACCTGTTTGCACCTATATTTTAACAGTTGTAATAGATATGCACATTTTAGTGAATTAGTCATAAAATTTGATTTTTAACCTTGATTTTGACACCTAATCCAGCCAGATATCTTTAAAATTGGCAAAGTTGTTATTTCAAAGTCCACAAGTCATTTTGCTTTACAACTCCAAAGTTACTTAGTGTTGAGGACTCTATGCCTACAAAGTTACTTAGTGATGAAAGGGTTAAGAATTGCATACAAAATTGAGGAAGACAAACCCATCAAAACAAATGTAAACTTGATCACCTGCAAGGTTAATTATAAAAGGTAAAAAAATCTGATGTTAAGATTCTGTAAAGTGTTTTTATATAAGAAAATATAAAGGTAAAAGAGATCCTTAAAGTATATGGTCGGAATTTGTTATAAAATTACCTTCTGCAGCATGCACAGACAAATATGGACATGGAGCTGAATCAGAGAAAAGTCACCTCATTGTTTGTCATTTTGCCCAAATATATTGTTAAAGTGCATTTGATGTCACCTTGTCTTGAGTTGACATATTCACAACCCCACCCTTTTTGCCATTGAATGCTTTTGTTCAAAGAGCTACATAAAATGTTTCAGCATTGTATTTTCAAGCTTTTGAGGGATTTTTTTTTTTTAACATACACCATAAACCAGCTACATAAAATGTTTCAGCATTGTATTTTCAAGCTTTTGAGGGATTTTTTTTTTTTTAACATAACACCATAAAGCAATGTGCATGCCCTGTATGTCTTTTATCGTCTCGTTTCTTTACAGTAACTTTAATTATGTTTGTAACTTAAGTTGTTCACAGTATACAGTTACCAATCTATATAAACACCTGCGTTTGGGGCAAGGAAGAACCCATCATTTTTAGGGTCAGAAAGTCAAAGAACAAATTCATTGTGACTGAAATTAAGCACAATAACTCAAAGTTCTCCACCATCTACAGTTACAAAACTTTATGAATGACTAGTACTTGGAGTTAAGAAGCCTGTTGATTTTGGTATCAGAATGTCCAAGGTTAGGTTCACTGACTGGAAGAAGTAAAATGGTTTCTGCACAAATATTTCAGTTCTTGACCATGAATCTTCACCAAATTCTCTGGATAACTGGAATATTGTTTAAAAATGTATCCTAATGATTTTGGGATCAAAAGATCAGAGGTAGTTTTGAGGGGTGGGGGTGTAAATGTTTATTGTGCAGAACAATTTTCCTTCTAGAGTAAGTTCCCAGAGAAAAATTCTGGATGGTTTGCACTTACATTAACAAAGAAAACTTTAGATTCTCTGGTCTGAAAATAAGAGGTCCTGATAGGTTTAATAAGAAAATAATGTTTTCTGCACATTAGGTTTAGTTGAAGGCTGCATATACATGGTTGGTACGTTCCCAAGTCAACCATACCCTATTGGTACCTACATAGAGGAATATTAAACAAAGGCAGATATATAAAGTACCTTTTCACTATGCTTTTGTTTGTTAAAACAATATTGACGATGATTTTTGTCTACAATTGCGTTTCATTACTATTACATTTAAATCTGCTTGAATGGTAATTAAATTTTGTTTGTTTTGGGTGAATTGGTCAGTGGCAGTTAAAATATTTTGATATTGAATAAATTTTCCTACCATTTAATTAATTAGATTACTGTTAATTTAAGGCTGAATAAAGAGAAGAATATCTTGCACTTTTGCACAGTAGAAGTTCTTTCAGAACACAAGTTTATCTTTGTTCATTTTAATCCTGGTCATGCATGAGTTTCCCATGCAGGGTTCAGTTTTCATTAACACTAGCTAGAGATAGGTTACTTGGGTTTTAGTACGTGCTCATCATAAATTGGTCCAGGAAGATTGAGACAGATAACTTCCAGAAAAGAAAATAGGATTTAAATTGTCAACCACTGTAACTTTAATCACTGGTTGTAGAAATTTTCTTGTGTACATACCTGTACTAAAAATTTCACTAGTGCTAGTAAGTTGATGAATCAAAATTTGGTTGAAAAAGTGACACAGAGTATTCAAGTGTGATTTTCTTTAATCAAATGCAATATCCAACTTTAGTTATCGCTTTTCCAAATTGCTTGACATATTTGGGATGAAATTTATCAGGAAAAGTAGATGTGAATAACAGCTTGCAGTTAAGATAGCCTTTGATTGTTTAGGACAACCCAACATGAGGGTTGACAAATGTGATGATTAAACTTTTCAGCTTGAGAGTTTCAAGCAACTTGACTAATGTCAATTATGCAGAAATGGCATTTGCATTGAAAAAAATTATTTCCATCTGAACCAAATTGATCTGTTATTGGTAATGATCAACAAATTTTGGATCTTTTAGTTCCAACCATTCCCAGCACTAGCATAAGAATAATTTAAACATTGTGCAAGGGAAGAATTATGGAAAATAGTATAATAACAATGACTGACAGTGATATATTAAAAGTTAAAGATATATATAGGAAGCAAACAGATATAAATATAAAAGTCTTTACCTGAAATCCTTTCTGTTTGAAACTTTATTATTGATAACTAGGGGAGTAAGACTTCATTTTTAGCTAATAAAAACTGTTTTTACCTGCCCAGCTGGGTAAGTGGATTTCAAAAGATTTGCAAACTGTTGCTGTGCTCTGATTTTAAGTACTATTAATCACGATCCGAGATATTACAAAGGAATCATATTTCAGGAACTGTTCGACAAATTCAGTTGGAAGGGTCGTGTTCAGTACAGAAACTAGCAATAAAGTCATGTTTTGCGTTGTCTTTACAGGTATTTTTGCTTCTTTACATGAAAGTATTTCAGGTGCCTTACCTTAACATGCATTACTTTTGTATCAGCACTAAACGTTATGTATTATTGTACAGTATTGCGTATTCATCATTTCAGATGTATGGTCTGCTGGCTGTGTCCTTGCAGAACTGTTGCTGGGTCAGCCAATTTTCCCCGGGGACAGTGGAGTAGACCAACTTGTGGAGATTATCAAGGTGTTGGGAACCCCAACACGTGAACAGATTCGAGAAATGAATCCCAACTACTCAGAATTTAAATTTCCTCTCATAAAGTCACACCCATGGTCAAAGGTATGGAAATATCTGAAATATGTTGAAATTTAACTTTGTACATCCATGTAGTTTTGCCAATTAATGACCCTGAAGTATTATCAGGGCTCAAAACTTCCACTTGTGCATAAATGCAATTATGAACGATGGTTGACGAGGTGGGTGTCACTTTTTCAGGGTACTTTTCTGGTTGGACAAGTGGCGTTTTTAAGCAGTTTCGGTATTATGTACAGTGTAGGATGAGTACTGATTGATGCCAGGCAAGTAAAAGTTACAAGCCACTTGCTTTCTAGGATGAGTAGCCAACAGAAGCATTTGTGAGCCCTGATTATTCTTATTATGTTTGACCTCTCCAGTGGCCTAGTGGTTAGAATGTATGGATGTGGGAGGTCATGGGATCGAACCCCGACCGAGTCATATCAAAGACATAAAAATAGTACTAACAGCTGCCTCGTTAGGTGCTTAGCATGAATAGGTTAGTGTTAGGACTGGTTAGCCTGGTGTCAGGATAATGTGATTAGTTGGGACGTCTTGCTACATGTCTGCGGCATGATAACCCAGTGCTAGACAACACTGTAAACTGCCACACTGCAGACATCATAGCAATATGACTGAAAAATTGTTAAAGCTCCATTAAAAATTCAAATCACTCGTACACTCACACTCAGAACTTCCTTGAACCCTTTTCAGTTGGGCTGGGGTAGAGTGAATAAATGGGAAAAACATGATCAGAGATTGTCTCTTTTTCAGATAGATTATCCAGTTATAATATGTATGAGGAACAGCCAATACTTTGTATATCCATCCCAGCCAAGCTCAAAATCACACTTTAGCCACATCTGTTGGCTTCATTTTGCATTAAAAGTGCTTAAACATTGTCTGTGTCTGCTTACCGAGACAGAAGTAAGACTTGAGTGGTATCCCTTTGAATAGATGGGGTTTGGTGCCAAATTCCATCATTCGTCAGTTACTACTTCCACTCAAAGTCTGGTGAGTGTGCTATCTTAGAGGTCTTGCAAACACCTTTCATTTTCTGCCTTTTCACCAGCTTTAGCAATTCTTGGCAGTTTTCTTATCAGAAGGATGAATACTCCATCAGTTTTCTAACTGAATTTCACTCGCTGTGCCAACACAGTACAAACTAATGTCAAGGTACAGCAGCCCTCATGGATGAATCCTGCTCAAAAGATTACTGCATGCAGATCGCAGTACTGATTATGGTGATCTGGCTTTCAATAGCCGGTACCAGACTTCCGCACATGATATCATCTGGCCCCATATCTTGTAAGTTCCAGTTCCTGTACCTTATGGACCTATGCCAAGCATCACGAAGACTAGGCATGGTGACCTGTCTTCCCAGGCCTTGATTCGGGATGCATACTATCTGGCACTGAGTCTGCCTACTTCCAGCCCTGGTCCTGTTGCAAAACGCACAGTGCAGCTGGTATCACAGTTGGTGAACAAAGTCTGACACAATATCTTGTACATCTCTGTAAGTAACATGGATTGGCACCAGACAAGACTATCACTAGTACTGGCCACATCATAATCCAGTAATGACTGGAGCAGTTTCCTGTTTTCAGACAAGCAGTACTCATCCTGAACTTCTGACGCCACTCAAGTTTGATACCAAGAGGTTGGTGTTTCCAAACAAGGATAGACTCCTGACCTTATTCATCATCCTTATCAATGTTCTTTATCAATGCAGTCGTCCCTACTTATGTAGAAAGCTCCTCTTTTTATTCCCTCAGGAGCAGAAGATATATGTTCACACAAGACCAGATGAATTTCTTATTTATATTGGCTCATGAGACTAGGGCAGTCACCCCCAGCATAGCAAATGCTCTGTGATCAAAATCACTTGAGCTGTGGCATGGAGGTCTAAAAAATATTCTTCAGCTTTTATTTCAGTGACTGTTCATCCCAGAGGGCTCAATTCAGCCTGTTGAGACCTTTATATCAGCAGCCGAATGGGCTAATTTACCAGGGTCCATCTCGGTGAAGCTTGGGTTAGGCTACGTATGTAGAATTTTTGGAAGTACATGTAGTGATTGTTTTTCTTTCTACTGACTACGTCAGTTCATTGCTATCCTTAGCCGGTATCTCACATGAGACTTTAAACTTTTGCATACAGTCAGAGACCAGAGTCAAGTCCAGTGTAAAGGGATGTAACTTCCTACACCTCGTACATATTCTGATTTATCATGATCAGAGTAATGTACTTCAAGAAGACACCAGTTTTTGTCTAGTTTGCCTTGATGAAAGCACAGCATGGCAATCTATTTGCAGTCGTTGCATATCCCTACATGCATCCACACCCAAATGTAACCTCATGTTCAGTTTTTTTTTTATATTTCACTAATGTGGTCAGTTTGTTGATCTATTGTTTCAGTTCATTCATCTCTATGCAGGGGATCAAAAAGTTTCTGGTCTAGGGTGTCCAAAATTTCAGAATTGCAAAGATTAGTCCCCTCAAGGTCACCACTATCCAATTTCTCACCTTCGTTCAAATATTGTGTGTGTGGGAAAGGTACTGCTAAATTAATTGAATAATTTGTATGGCTATCTCTGTCTACATACTCCAAATATATTAACATATTACCGTGACAAAATTTTTCCTATTTTGCCACCCAGGAGTATGAATACTGTATTTTAAGTCACTTATTTTCATCCTAACTTAAAGTGGAAACAATAAGGACAACATGTGCGAAAAAACAACAACAAAAAGTCTTTACAAAAGCTTCTATTAAGTTCTTAGTCTTAAGATTCCTCAGAGGAATAGTTTCTGGAAAACTGTGAATGCACACATAATCATCAAAAAGTATTGGTTGCTTGACTTTCTCTTAGGTATAGGGCCAACACAGTTTACCATTATTCTGCTAAGTGGTTCATTAAACACAGAAATAGTTTGTAGATGAGCTTTGGATATCTTCTGATTGGGTTTTCCTACCATTTGACAAGTATGAAAAGATCTACAAAAATTTAGAAACATTACTTTTAATTTCTTTTGGACAATAAAAGTGATTTAAATGTAGCAAATCTTATTGACTCACAAAAGTGACCAGACAACAGCTCTTCGTGTGCTAGACTCACATGCAAACTATTACACTTGGTGTAATCATTATGATTTTTTTTCACCAAGTTAATGTTTTATGCTCGACTGTATATGGATTGTGCATTTTTGGTTCATTAAAAAAAACCTAACAAAAAGTTGTTTTGTCATTTTATTATCTTCTCGTTAATTCCACTCATATAAATTTTAGAATATTCTTTAAAAGGTAACTGCTGTGTAATAATAGCGTTAGAGTATTTTTGTTATTTCCTGTTTATAGCAACTATTTGAGCCATCTCCAAGAAAACAGATGGATTTCTTCAAATAAGAACTTTGCCACAGATTCATTTTATTGATGAGCTAACTAGTTAGTAGACCAGTCTATACTTTTAAAGAAAATGGCACTAGCTGTTTAGCAAAACACTTTACGGTGTTAGTTGTGGATGTTATATGACGAAAAATGTAGCACAAATGGATCTTTTCAAACTTCAAAACATGTCAGATCAGAAAAAAAGACCACATCACTTTGCAAACTTTAAAAGAATAAGAGAATAATGTAATACAGCACTTTGAGCACATGATCATGCTGATTGCAGAATTCCAGTCCACAATCATTCAGCGAAAGTTACTTAGACTTATTAAAGCTAGTGCTGAACATAAATAATTTTTCAGTATATTTTGCATTTGTATTCTGCTTCTGACTGACGATAATTATGACCAGCTGCAGAACAAGGTTAGTAGCAAAAGTAAATTTATCTTTTTCATATGTGCTGTAATTCTGGCATGTAATATATAGATTACACTTGTTATGCCTTTTGCCACTTACAATAGCAATAATTATGCTTATCCCTCTCATGAGGTTGGCATGTATGTAGACTAAGAATTTCCTGTTGATGCAAACTAGGAACAACAATTGTATAGCTTACTGTCATCACCAGCGGGTACCTCAGTTGGCCCCCATTTCCTCATAAGGACCCCATTCAAGAAGTGAGTTCCTTCTTGTGTGGCATCAGTTTCATTAATAGCCCTCTAAAACTAACAGATCTCAGGATCTTCTTTCTTTAAATCAGTTAGTGATTGTCTTTTATCACCCTGATTAAAATTAAGAGAATGTGCAGCCAAAAGAGGATCACTATGATTGATCCAAACTAGGAGCAAACATGACCTCATGAAAAGCCTTAGTTTGATGACAAATCAACACATTGGAGAAGAAAATTCACATATTCCTACTCCCTGTATTAGAGCACTTTCACTGGAAGAAGACCCCCTCACACACACAAAGGGTCATATACTGCACAACAAAAATCTCTGAGGAACTCCGTTGTCGCTCAATATCTCAGTGGAAATAGCTTTGGTTGAATCATCAACAAGGGTTATTGAACCCTTCGATATGAATGATTCTTAATTCTCCGTAACAAAATCAGATGGAGGTTTGCTGGACCCAAAAGAAATATCTATTTGAATACATGACCATCACCTCTGAGAAAATAGAACATTGGAAGATGCGTTATAATTCTGTTGCCTATATTTCACCCATTACCAATCAGAAATAGCATGCCCTTCCCTTTTGCAGTAAGTGCCCATGAAAAGAGATCTTATCAGAAATTTGATCCTTTATGGTTATACCAGTCTGAGATTTGTAAGTACTCACATGAGACGAGAATGGTTTCTTAACAAAAACCTGTTGCGAGGATGATTTATTTACAAATGGAACCTCGTGAATCAAAGAATAACCATCAGCTATACTAGCTGCCTTTGCTGAAGTTTCAACCCTTTTTTCATCAAGGTAAGTTCTAATGTTACTAGCAACATGATTCTCTAACTCATCACTTTCTTTATGTATTTGTATCAGCTTTTCTTCTACCTGAAGCAGAACCATTCTTATCTCAGCTTCCATGCCCAATGAACCTAAAGCTTTCACTTTCCCTATCATGTGCCTGTAGACCTGCAGATTCTTTATGTACTTTAATTGAATCCCTTTGGAGAAATCTAACCCACCTCTCTCTCTCTCTCTCTCTCTCTCTCTCTCTCTCTCGCATTTCCCTATCATGCTTATCACTGTGCATTTACCTTTATCTCTCTTCCTTCTCTTTTCTCTCTTGTCACTCTCTATCTTGCATTTGTCTTTCTGTCTCTCTCTCTTCTTTGTCTGTTTGCATTTATACCGGCTGAAGTTGGAGCTTTTCTAATTCAACTTCCATCAGGTTATTTTCCTTCATCATCATCATCATCATCATCATCATTATCAATCCCTTAACCCAAGAGGTCGTAGGGGCACCACATTTGACTTTACAGCCAATTCTCTCCATCTTTCCCTGTTGTCTACTGCCCTTTGGGAATCTCCAAATCCCATGCCAGTCCACTCCTTAATGTTGTTTTCCCACCACTTTTTCTGTCTGCCTATTCTTCTGCACCCTCGTACTGTGCCTTGCAAGATTGTTTTTGCCAGCCCAGGTGATCTTGAAACATGACCGTACCACTTCAGGTTGCACTTTTTTACAGTGGTCAAGAGATCTTCATAGGATCTGATGGCCCATTGGATCCTGGCATGGACTTCTTCATTGGTTACATGGTCAATTTATGAGATGCCGAACATCTTGCAGTAGCATTTCATTTCGAAGGTTTGAATCCTTCTTTGTAGATCTGATGTGAACATCCATGTTTCACAAGCATACAGAAGGATGGATATGACAATCGAGCACATCAGCCTTATTTTGGAACCAAAAGCAATGTTGGTATCTTTCCATACTGGTCTCAACCATGTTTTTGCTGCTGTTGCCTTTTCCTTCAATTCTTTTAATTTCCTGTCTAAAACAGACAGAGACCTCTTCACCAAGCTCAAAACACCCACATCGAGAATGCCCATTTGAACCAAATATTGTATCAAAATATTCCTGATCTCGTTTTGTTAGAGAAGCCCTTGCTTCAGAAAGATCATACTTCTTGATAAACTCAAGTAACTCGTCCTTTTTTAAGGACTCCTAATTCTTCTGGGTAGAATCGGCAATAAAATTGTCTATTTTGGCTGTCATGGCGAAAGCATGTTTGTTTCTCTTAAATTTTCCCGACTATGAAATCAAAATACCAGTGACTACTAAAACTTCAACTGTTTAATGAAATTTCAAAAACAGTCTTCTGAAATATTGAAAGCTCTGAAGTATTAAAATTTCATAAATATTCCAATGAAATTTAAATCAGTAAATATTCAGATGATTTCCAAATCCTAAGATGAGCATCGCACTCTTGCTATTTCATCCTGGGGGCATAAACTATGTAACAAGTGTTTTAAAATCGAAAATGTAAATTTATTTCACTAAAATAAAAAATCAAAGAAAGTGAATAAAAAAAAAAAATTGCATTTTGAATGGAATTCCTTGAATATTTCCTAAAGGTACTATCAATTTCACAATAATCCGGAAATACTCCAAAAGTATTCCAAATGAAGGTTTTAATGTGCCTATGTGCTAGCACCACTGAAGAATCAATGGTCTAATACCCAAACATTTTACTTAAGATAAATCCAGTGAAATTTGAATGTCACAAATGTCATTGAATGTTTCACAATAATCCAACAAAATTAAATATCCAGTTCCTTGATTAATTTCACAATAATCCAGTATGGTACCGACTGTTTAGAATAAATAGTTCCAGCTCAGCAATTTCAGTGATCAATAATAAATAAATCTAGATCCTCTCATAACTTTTACAAGAATTAAATATAATTGTAGAATAAGAACGCTGTACTTTAATTCTTTTATATAGTCACCTAAAGCGAATCAAATAATCAAATTTAAAGCACGAAGAAAGATTCCCAAACATTTTTTAAAAATTATGTTTGCAAAATACCTTAAGTGTCAATAGTACATTTAAAAAAATTTATACTTGCAAAATACCTTAAGTGTCAATAGTTGATTTTTTAAATATTTCTTTTACAATTTATCCAATCAGCAGTTAGGGCGGTCATGACATCTAGAGTACAGATGTTCTCCTAGGATCACATGATCATATCCTGACCTGCATTCAACTCATTTGTGACCTATTTTGACAAACTAGTTGATCTGAACTTGGCAATATAACCTTAATTTATGAATGGAAATTTACAAAGTATTGTACCTGTACTTTACACACGTGATGTGACCTCACCCTTTAAAGTGCATTCTGTTGTGTTAGAATACCAATAATAAGAATATTGTCATTAACCCAATGACTTAGAAAAACTATTATCAAAATATATGAGATATAGATATCCATTACGTATCATAATGTTATTATATTTGTAAAGGACTTTGCACTTAAGGGACTATTGTTATGAATTATTAGATGGAAATGTTATAAATTAATATATCTTGTATGAAAAAAATAAAAATTATATTTAATTTCCTGAAGTTTTCCTATCATTTCTACCTGTATCAAATATATATAAATTAGAACAACTTTGTAAACATATTATGGCTAACTTCTCCCGTATTTGCTCTAATTTACTATTGTCAGTTTATGTATTATTGCATTAAAATTGTCAAAAGTCACCAGTGGCTACATTTTCTGGCTTGAAAATTTTAATACCTCACTCATTTAAATGTACCAGTACTAAAACAAAATAGTGTGTGGTTAATCGCTCACATTTATATTGACCTCCTTTACATCAGGTCAGCGCATGAACAATGAAGATTTTAACTTGTCCTGAATGAAGTACATCTCTTGGTTCTGAATTATAGGCCCCTTCTACGCAAAATTTGATGTTTAAAAAATAAGTGAAGAAATGTCAGAAATAATGCTTGAAAATTAAAGCTGTAATGATGCTGTGATAGTTTGCATTCATGTTAATGACCTTGAAATAAGTATGTGTTCACTTGGTAATTGTGCTAAGCAAAGGCCATAAAAGGATTAATGTTGTAAAACACTGGCATACAGGTATTTCCTTAAGACAAAATTCCCACATTACCCAAGCCAGTTTTAGGCTTTAGACAATTAACTATCCTGGATTTATATCGGAAAACAAAAGACAAATCTACCAATTATAATCAGAAGGAGCTGACAGAACAACCAGGATGCCAAAATCAAAACTGGAATGAAAACACAAAACTCAAATGAATTAATGATGATCTAGGCAGTCTGCATTCAGAGTTTTAACCAATATTTTAGTCATTCTTTAATCAGTATATGACAGTTATTTGAATATATGTTGGTTATTCATTAAGCATGTCTTTTCCAATAGATTACATTGATTGCTCATATCATTGAAAAACAGTAAATCTTGATTGCATGAAATAAATAGTAAGGGACGTATAGCTATAATGTGATCTGGAAGAACAAGATTTGGATATTAACAAAGCAACGAATAAAGCAAAATCTGCATTGGATACTTTTTGGAATAAACAAGGATATAAACAGTAAGGGACATAAAGCTAAAATGTGATCTGGAAGAATGAGATTTGGTTATTAAAAAAAAAGAATGAATAAAGCAAAATCTGCATGTAATATTTTTTTGAATAAACAAGGATATAAGTGACATTAAGCACAATATGCACTGTGTAAGTACTGTATACTATAATACAGGTCTCCTGGGTATTTATTCACCTTTATCTAATTCATGTTGAAGAAATTAGACAATATGCATATGCAAAATAAATTAATACCATATGCAAAATAAATAAATATAAAAACAATCATATTAGTTTGTAACAGTTCATTGACAAGAAGTGGTCATTGCTGTGTGACATATGGTGATTGGTCCATTTGGTCTTGACATTTTTGTGTCTAAGTCTTGGGCCACCAGGAATGTTATATTTTTTATATTCAGCTGAATTATCACATTTTATCAGTATCAGAAAGTAAGCAAATTTATCCCGAAAGAGGTCACAAAGGTTTTGTCTTTTCATGTCCAATTTTGAGTTATTGCCCTTTTCCATCTGACTTGAGCCTCATTCCAGAAGATCCTTGGATCCTTGTATTCTAATGGCAGTTTGGTGGGAAAATTTCCCCATGTTTGGTGAATTGCCTATTACATCTAGATGTAACTTTATGAATTTTGTATCCTCAGCTCTGTCAGATAGAATTATGGTCCTTTGAAATTAACTGAATATCTTCACATGATATGTTGCCAGCAATCAGCACATCTCAAGAACCATTTTATCATACTCTGGATGCAATTTGTTATAAACATTATCGCAGAAGATTTACTTGTGCCTTCTTGTGTTTAGTCTTGTCCGCTCGATTGTGGACAGAGTTATGCCCCATGTCAAGCAAAAGTCATGTTTCAAGATAATTCAAAAACCATTCAACATATTCTGATGGCATTTTGGTAAGAACATTGTCTCTTTAACCTGGATGTGTCTTTGACGGCTTATGCCTCATCAGAAACATTTTCATCTATAGTTATGAGCCATGTTGATCGTAGTGGCATCTTTACATGGAGTGTTGTTTTTATCTAATCCTGAGTTCTTAATGAAGTTGAATTTCAGATGTTCAACAACATTTAATGGAATCATGAGCCTTTAATGACCACCTTGTAACTTTAGTTTCCCAAACACAAAATTTCCTCTGTGTGTAAGACCTTGGGGATCTTTAGGCTGTCTATATCTTCATTTTAACTTTAGCTTTTTTTATTTTCTTGGACTAAATGTTAGTTTATTTCAAAAGATTCATCTTCCTAATGTTTTTTTGCAAATTTTATTTTCTTTGCATTTTTAGAACTTTTAATCTGCAGTATGTTGAGAGTCTGGTGCAGATGTGCTGTACTGCTGTCATTTTCTGACCATATAGTTTAACTGTATTTTGATTTTATGAGGGTCATTTTAGTGTAAGATGTACACTTGGGACCAAAATCTTGTTTTCCTTTTCAGAGTAGATGGTTTTTGGTTTACCAAGTTAAAGTTGTTGAAATGAAGGAAAATTTCAGGACCTGCAAAATTGTACATTTCTGTGGGGGGTCATGGTTCACTGAGTTGTCAGTCTTGATAGGTTTCTTTGTATTGAGAATGTGAGTACTGTGCAAGGTTCCATCCCAGACTAATTTTTTGTTGAAATGACCTCTCTCTATACAGGGTAGGGCACAGTTGGCAAAATTGGGAAGAAGTGGGCGTAGAAAGTATTTTTTAATTTCAAAATGATGACTTCAAATTTGTTCTACAGTTTCATGTCACTTAATTAAACTGCTGATGAAATACAGTGAAAACCTTTAAAAAAAATATCAAAACCTTTCTATTTTTCTTTGCCACTGTTGTTGTATAGCATAGTTATTGTATGAAAAAGCAACCTCGAAAATAGGTTACAGTATAAGAAGGACAACTGTTTCTAAAACTGAAATCCACTTTTCATATGTTTCCAGGATGAAATTGAGTAAAAATA
Source organism: Megalonaias nervosa (assembly GCA_016617855.1). Classification (NCBI taxonomy): domain Eukaryota; kingdom Metazoa; phylum Mollusca; class Bivalvia; order Unionida; family Unionidae; genus Megalonaias; species Megalonaias nervosa. The sequence continues at coordinate 21,442 of JAECUM010015553.1, forward strand.
CTAATGTTATTAGTAATGAAACTGCATACATCCACTGAGTCATAAGTTGCCACCGATTTGATACCAAAATTAAATATTTAACTTGCTTTTTCAAGGATCATGTATTCTCTGCAGGAATTCCATAGATAGCAATGTAATTTCTGGTATTTATGATCATGAAATTAACACCAGTATTGACTACGGAGCATAGAACTTCATTTTTTAGCTTAACATTTTCCTCATTGAAGGGAAAATGTGACCAAAAGTCTACGTTTTAATTTGATTTTTAATATATTTTATTAAAACTAGATGTGGGGGAAATTTTTTTAAATCAAGCCAAGACAAAGGTAATGCATTTTGGTGTGTTTAGGTGAAGATTTGAGGGCAACTGTTTTGTCCAAATTCACTCCTAACATGGACCTTGACAGATTCTAAATGCTTATACTTTTTATATCTGTTTACCATCCAGGTCTTCCGACCAAGGACACCAAATGAAGCTATTCAGGTTGTCAGTAAACTACTGGAATATATTCCCCAAAATAGGATCACTCCGCTGGAGGCTTGTGCTCACAGTTTCTTTGATGAATTGAGGGACCCCAGTACACGGCTACCTAATGGGAGAGAGTTACCTCCCTTATTTAATTACACTCAACAGGGTAAGGGAGTCTGTTGTCAGCTAGATATTATCGATCTGCTTTTTCAAACCCATATTAGTGAACAAGCAAGATGGCTTTTTTCTGGCAGTGACGGCGTCAATGTATATTTTTTTTTTACACCCATCATGATGTGGAGCATATTATGTTGTAAATGTCATCTGTCCATCCATCTGTCTCTTCCCTACTTCGCTTAAAGACAGGAACATTGGAACTTTTGAAACCTGTCATTTTAAAACAGTTACTGTGACAGAAGAAGAAAAATGGTTTCAGCACAATAACATTATTTCTACAATACAGATCTTGGCCAGACTGTATGAATGGCTTGCATTTGGAGTAAGGAAGAAGCCTATTGATTTGAGTTTCAAAATTTAAGGTCACTTTGACTGATAGAATAAAAACGGTTTCAGAACAATAACAGTAGTTTTGCATAACAGATGTGGACCAAACTGTGTGGATGGTTTAGACTAGAGATAAGAACAAAGCCTCTCAGTAATTTAGGGTTAAGGTCACTGTGGCTAAAAACTGAACAAAAATTACTGTTTTTGACCAATATACCTTAACCAAAGTTTGGGGGTGGATTACAGTTGGGTAAGAAAGTTAGCATATTGATTTTGTTTGAATAGGTCCAAGGTGAGAGTTACTGTAACTGAAAGAATACAAATAATTTTTGCAAAGTAACATTAGTTCTAAATCAGAGACCTGATCATTAATTTTTACCTGACTCAAAATCTTGCTTGAAAATATTCTGACCATAAAAGTCTGCATTGGTATATTCCAGTCTGAGCTACGTTAAAAATCCAAATCATACACATACATTCCAGTCTGAAATAACATTTATTACTTGAAATACTGTTAAATTTTATATAATAGAAGGGATCTGAAAAAAACTTTGGGGATGACTTTCACTTGAAGTAAGGAAGCAGTCAGTCAGTTTTGGGGTCCAAAGGTCAAGGTCATTGTGACATTGTTTTGCATAATGACTTTTGTTCTAAAAGATCTACCATAATCATTGTTCGTGGAGGGCTTGAATGTAAGGTATGAAAGAGGTCTGTTTTTGGTATCAAAGGCCAAAGTCCATTGTCTTTCAGAGAAAAGTGGGTTACACAATAACTTTTGTTCTACAGTAAATTCCTTAACCATTTTTTGGGTGGCCCGCACACTTGGGGTGGTCTAAATGTCAGATTTCATGGTCATGGTGAGGATAATATAATGCCTTTTGGATGGTAAGTTTAATTCAAAAGTATATAATTTGAGAAAAGGTCATGGTCATTGAGACGAATGATGACCTCCTAGGCCTCGATAGAAGATTTTAACACAGAGTAGGTGTCGGCTGGGGCAAAGGGATACAATACTCTAGCAGTGGGTGTTGACAAGAACAAATGTCAAGGTCACATAATTCCATTGGCAGTTAGTTATTAAGTTCATAGTGGCATCGTGACAGGCAAGACAATACTTTTATATATTTTCCATGTTTTTTAGTCATTGATGCTAATTTTCTATAGTTTTTATAGTTCTAAAGAAATGTATAAAAACGTGATATCAAGATGTGGCTCCAGGACATGGTTACAGAATATTTATTAGACCCAGATATAGAAATCATTGCTGGGGATCTCAGTTTTGAGAATTATTACAATTCTCTTTCTTAATTATGCATTCTGAATTATATTGACAAACTTTCAGGAAAAAAAAAAAATCGGATAACATTTTAAGCAGGCATTTTTTGCATAGATAAAGGTAGGAAGAAAACTATATAAGCACCAGTATGGTAGACAGACACAAAAGTAGTTTTTCTCGAGTTAGAAAATAATGTACATAGTGTAATAGACCTGAGGCCTCTAAAGCTTTAATATGATGGATGGGGAGGACGTTTTTTTTATGTCGTAATTTAAACATGTCAATTAATATATATAAACTGCTGAAAGAATGAATTTGAACACTGTATGCATTATAAATGTATAGATCCATGATATCTGTATTAAATCGTTCATGCTGTATGTCAGGTGTGACCGCCGGTCATGTGGTAACAATTGTTATTGAGTTCAACCTCACACATCATTAAAAACTCGCAAAATCTTCTGGAATCTTATTTTATATGAATTTTTCACACCCAGAAATATGTTTATCACACTTAAATTAACATCTAAATCATCATTTGAATAGCACTAAGTTCAATGACTCCAACAGCTGACATCACGAAAATACATCTGCAGGCAAGATGGCCGACACTAGATCACATGACCAGTTCCACACAGTAAATTTGTCAAGTTCACATTTTTGATTAAATTTCACTTGTTGATTGTAAATGCTGGCCTTCTTTCATACAAGTTTAAGTATGTTTTGAACATTTAATAGTGTTTTCTTCATTTTATGCTGGTCAGTATATTTTCAATGTTACCAGCGTTCATTGGTAGTTGTGTACTCTTCACCCAAGCTTAACAGTCTTGGTTACAACTTAAAGTACATTGACATTTGACGGACATGATATAATATGTAATGTTTGTATATTTGCTAATGACAGAGTGTAAACGGACATGTGATGATAGTGAAATTGTATATTAACCCTCAGTTTGTGTCGCTGGTTGTAGAGTATCTGTTCGGCACCATCAGACCTGTTCGGCATCCCGGACAAGCAATGATTGGTTAAAATTACGTCACATGACTATTTTCCGAAGAGTATAAATAGGGGCACAATTCGAAATTCGGCAGATTGCTGTCAACATTAGCACCTCTATCAACATCTCTCCACCAAATAAAAAGAACACTGCACTGAGGTAGTTATAATTACAACTTTATGGAATGATATTAAGAAACTCATAGATACTCATAAAAATAAGACAAGTCAATGAATTTTAATTTCTTTATTATCAAAAACAGACTGGAATTATGTGTGTGTGTATATATATATATATATATATATATATATATATAGTACAACAATAGGAATCAATTCAATTCAAACAAATTCAATTCACTGCTATTCATTCAAGCTTAATCTAAAAGTAATATTGTACCACATAAATAAGCAGCTATCTCCCACCACACTAAGAAATTAGGGCTAGCTTTCAAAATACTTACTCCGTGGGTCGTCCATATCTTGCTGAATAATTACGTTAAGGTTATGAAGGCCAGCATATTATAGCATTTGTGTATTGCATATGTTACACATAATCAAACACATACATTCATGTTTTAGTCATATTTCTTTTATTAAGCATCTTACCACAATTTCATAGTCAAAATTAAAAGGTCCTGACTGAGAGCATTTCTTTAAATTTACTATTACATTTACACAAGTTAGCCCATACCCCTCCCAATCTGTTACAATAGCAAGGAACCAGTTGATTGGAAATGTAATTGGTGAATTAAGTTGCAGGGATGAAGAGTAATGAAATGTGAGGTCATTTTTGTAAAGAAAATGGATGTTTATAATGACTGTTTTTGCCAAAAATGTTGAAGGAACTCATTTTTCTGGAATTGAAGGAATGGATATGCCATTTATTCTCTATGGGCCTTAATTGTTTCTGTGTGCAGATATGCATAGATTTAATATGATTGTGTAGAAGTTTGTGATTTGTAACGAATTTGTTAATCATTTCTGACAGGTTGTCTCAGTTCCAAAATATTTATGTTAGGATTCCTGATAAGTATGCTTTGGGTTGGCTTCTCAGTATTATATTGTAAACCGCTTCCCACAAGCTGATCAGTCTTTTAACTACATTTTGAGAAAAAGAACATGAAATACCTAGATCGTAGTGCTATATATTTATGACTTACACTTAAATCAGTGCTTAATCCTGAAATATGCCATGATAATTGTTATGGATTGTGAGATACATGTATAGCAATTCTCAGTGCCTTTACCTAGCCATTCTTTAAGTTTGTGCCCAGCTTAAGGGAACTATGGAAGCGATTACACTTTCTTTTCAATATTAATTTATTTCATGAGCTAAATTCCATTTCAGGTCAATAAATTTTCCTAGACATTGGAAGATGAAACAAATGACATATTCAACTAACTTTTTTATCATTTCATCTTTAAGAAATGTTTAATCTTAAACTTTTTTATTAAACAAACTTTAACAAGTTTCTCCCTGCAGGTTTAGGATCAAAATCTTTAAAGTTCTCGACCTGGTGTTCAAGATACCCTGGGCATAAAGCATTGATTAACATGGGAGTTCATATTCCTCCAACAAACAAAATAAGTCCCAAAATCTTGGCACTATTTTTCTGAATACAATATACAATAAAATGTAGTGTTCTAAACATTGCATAAAGATTTATAATATCGGATTAAAACTGCTACGCAATTCATATCCAAGAGAGGTGTCATATCATGTGTGTGTGTAATTGTCTTTTAATCAAAATGATCATTAGGAATTGACAGTCGCTTAACAAGTGTCTTAATGTCCTTATCTGCTAAAATCTTAACCTATACGACTTCACCTAATCCCATTACAATCCCATGAACTTTGTTTAAAAGTGGGCACACAGAAACAGATGAAATAACAGAATTTCACAGACATAACAACTTGAGGACTGAGTAGTTGGAATTTTCATATATCAAGAAATGAAAAGTATTCATACTTTTATACAGGTTTTAGCAGACCAGAGAACTCGGATTAGGTCTACATGATATTCTCCTTTAGGATTTAAATGTAAAAATTATTCTTGTCTGCCATTACCATGTACACCCATATTCATATGGATGGATCAGTGACCTACTCGACTCAAAACAATAAATATTTTAATTGAACATATCGTATGAAGTTATTTGCATCAATTCATTCATTTTAAATGTACAAAGAACATATCTTTGAAAGGAAGCTAATTCTATAATAACTTTAATTTCAGAGCTCACAATTGCACCACAGCTAAATGATATTTTGGTGCCCCCACATGCCAGGTCTTTGGGTTCAAATGGACAGACTGGTACTGCAGGGCAAACCCCTGAGGCAACAACCACAGCCAACCCTGGTGGGGATGCAAGCAACACACAGGGGGCCTCAGGAGGAGGAACTGCATGAGGATAGCATAGCATTAGACTTTTTTTTTGTACTAAATATTTGTAACTTTAGTGTTTAACTGACTGGTCAGACTGCCAAATGAAAGAGATGGAGTCATTTTAACAGCATATTTAGATGCATGCATGGAATATTTTAATTGTTTGGATGATAATAATAATGGATTTAGGACAGTCAAGTGGAAATTCAGGAGGAACAGCACTGTGTTTGATGCCTGTGGATTTGTGTTTTATCTCAAGTGTGCATGAAGTGATGCTAATAATGTGTTGTTTCTTATTTATTTTCAGTAATTTAACATGTTCAGAACATTGTCATGAGCAAAGCATATGATAAATGAGCAAACCTATTTGCTTGACCAATTCTACTGACTGTGTGCAGAACATAATAAAGACAATGTGAAGGAACTTCAGATACATATGCAAGTCCTTTCTTATGATTCTTGTGCATTCTGAGGGAGACACATGAGTGTGATGAGACCAACAAATGTCATATTTTACACAACTGAAAATGACGACCTTGTTAGAAACGAAGACATTATTTTTTAATGCGCGTTGTTGTGTGTGGGAAAAATATCCAAGTCTGCCCAGACATCCATTATCATTATCATGCATCTGGATGTTTGTTAACAGTTGTTGTGTTTAGGTTCTGTGTTGATGCTGTAGTTTAAATGCAGTATGCAATAATGACAGTTATTTTAGCTGTGACAGTGGAAAAGATTTTAATCATGATGAAGCAGTTGATTATCTAAGGGTTTTTTTAAACCTTCACATGTGTTCAAGAAATTGCATAAATCCCTGTATCTGTATGTTTACTGTGGTCACAGAACTGCACTTTTACATATTGTGAAGTCCTCACAGATTTTATAAATATTTGGTCACATATCCCAAAAATTCTAAAGTTCGGTTTTTAGGTTCAGTTGATTTTACAGGAGTAAAATACAAAAAAGTGAAACTGTCAATTGTGTTTCATTGGTTTTCTTTATTTCCTGAATTTACAGCCATGTTAACAGCTCAGCTTACTGTGGATTTATTTATGCTTGTCAGGATCAGTTTTTATGTCTATTCCTCTGACAAGAGTGGCATTTATGGCAGCAACATTTTTTTAAAGTCATTGGTTAGTAACTCACATTAAAGCCAAACAAATTGTTACCCCATGAATAAATGTACCTAATGAACAAACCGGGTATTTTCCAGAAAGACATTCAACAGTTGTGTAAAGTTTTTATTCATCTCTTCATAGAGTTGTGTTGGAACAGCTGCAGAAATAGAGTATGCAGCTGCACAGATACAGTACGCACAAACTGTAGTAGCCAATTTCCACTCATGTCAATACAGCTAGCACTCATTTATACCCATCTACACTGTGCAAAATCTAGGTGTTACAGGTGGAGTCAAGTCCAAGATACATTGTGCTGTTGGGTATTAAACTTGAATTAATTTGCAATCTGTGGAGTTGCCACTTGCTGCAAAGTCCTTTAAGGATGTATCTGAATATACAAAGTAACCCTTAAATTAGCCAGGTAAGGAGTTGATTGTAACTTTATACCGGGTGAAAGTAGTATAGTCCGAGTTAGATTATTACACAAGTTCACTGCACTACACTCATCTCTACACCAGTACAAATATAATATGGTCAACCCACTTTGTGTGTATTATAGGTTTTTGCTATTTTGCCACCATCATTTTCAAATGGCATATACAAAAGTATCATTTTTTTCAGTAATGGCAGTATGTTCATTTGTGGTCAAGTTTGAGTTAAAAGTTTTTGCAAGTTGGATACCATGGAGATTAGGGGCACATCAATTAGCATGGTGGACAAAATAGTCGTAGAATGTGTGATGAATCTGATTTTTCTGTGATCTGACAGTGAAGAAATGCCACACATTTCAAATACCCTATTGTTTTGTTATCAGCAAATGATATTGATTTTATACAAACAATTTTTTTAAAAAAAGAAAATTCTTACCCGGTTTCTTTCATCCAAAACCAGTCTCCTTACAGGCAAATAGATTTTGAAATGCAGAATGTATAACACTTAAAAACATGTACCATAAGATCAAAGTTCATAAGTAAATGCAAAACATAAACAAGGACCCCCTTTCACTAGTTTGCATGCATGCATAATTTCAATATTTTGTGATACAAAGCTTTGCCAAATTCTTACGGGCAGGTAGTAAATGATTATCAATATTATGTAAGTATATAAATAGTTCATGATACTGTGTTGTAGCTTTATATTTATTAAACATACCTTTCCAATGTTTTATATATCAACTTGATAATTATAATAATGTTTTCAGGCAAATGTATTTTAGTGAACATTTTATCTCCAACTATTTACATTTATCAGAGTAGTTAATAGAATTAATTTCTATCTTAGGAAAATAACTTGGTCTGGTTTGGTTTTTATTGGCACAGTGATACAGATATGTTATTTAGTGCTTTGGCGATTTAAGTAATGTGTCCCGTCCAAGGACACACCAAAGTAACTGACACAGGCTGTGGAAATGACCACTTGATCATGCATCTAGCATGCTAATAAGTCACTGCAACTCCCATAAGGAAGATATGGTATCTTTGCTAGTTTGGAAACAAAGGGTAGCAGGTTAGATATTGGCTTAGGACAGCCTGGGTTCACTGTTTCTGTGTGTCCTTGGAAAGGCACTTCTCTCATTTCCTTGGCATGAAATAGCTAATAATGTGCTAAAGTGCAATCAAAACAAACAAAAACCAAAAAAAATTCAAAAGTCATCTGACACATTTTTATATTGAACCTATCTGTCACCAGCTATCAGTTGTGTTAATATTCAAAATTCCAGTGAACTGTTGACAGTCTCGGCTAACTCTTTGTGTTAATCAGTACATGATTACACCTTGGGTGCAGAGTTTGTCTGACTTTGAAGTACATTGGTTTACTGATGATTTGACAGGTTCTACTACATGTAGAAATTGAAGTCATTACAGCCTAACCATAAAGTAGCTTTGAGAAAATTTCACTGTGAATCAAAAATTACTTTCTTGCGAAGTAGTATAATGCTTCAAAGAAAATCTTTCATAATGTAGCAGATACTCTGCTAACAAGTAGGCCTGTTTATGTCTAACAAATCCTCAGTTATTCAGCTGCAGTTGCAGCTTAGATATGCTGTCACGCATAAGGTGTAAAAAGGCAATCATCATGATGTTAAAAAATATGTGTTGCTAACATTATGCCATGTACATGTTATTGTATCAACACTTGGGGTTATTCCATTATCAGGAAGGGATGGAATGCCAGTGCTGTGTAGGGAGTGAGGATGGACCATGGACCCAACAGAAAAGATAAAATTATTTCTTTTATGGTGTTGGGGTGTTTAAATAAAATGGGATTTTACTCCTTTCAGGTAAATTTAGATGGAGTTGCCATTAGTTACATTATAAGCATTCTTTTTTATTGATGGCTATGTACCCGTGTACCATGTTAAGTTATTTATCTTGTTTATTCTAGAATTTTAATAGTGTCACAGTCTTAGAATGTGACAGTAAACTTATCTTTAATGAGACATTGTCATTCTGAGATGTAATTGGAAATGTTATTGATCGTAAGCTCTTATTGAAAACCACTTATTGGAATCACTTCCAATAGACATTTAAAACATTGGTGGATATGGATTTTCGATGGAATTAGAACAAGTGACAATAATTTAAAAAAACGAGAGTTTTCTTCTTGAGTTGCATTTTTTAACTTTGTTTGCAGTACAACTTCAGCCTTATTTTGTATTAAGATGGTCATCACCCCAAAAATACATATATATTTGTGGAAAAAATAAACTATGATACATGGAGGTGTAAATATAGTTAGGTTTTTTTTCTTAACTTCCACAATTTTTAAGTAAGTATATAAATTGAGAGACAAGAGACTGTTGCTGAATCTGATAGACTTGTAAACCCTTTGAACATTACCAGTGTCTAGCAAACGATGTGCCCTGGAGCTATCAGAATGGTGGGTTTGGGTTATGATCGGTTGAAATTTAGTTAACCCAGCAGTCCTCTCCGTGATGCCATGATTTGTTTGTGGTTTATTTCAGAATATAACTAAGAAACTATTTCCATAGAAGAATAATTACTAATCACTTATTACAAGGAAGGAGAAAGTGTGAAGCTAACAGATTAATAATTAAGTAGCATCTCGGGGCAATTGTATTCATGCAGGGCAAGCAGATTTCCTGGTAGCCCACACAAAACTACTGTCTGATTTTGAAATTTGTTGAAGACCGATTAATGACATATATACAAACATGGCCATTAGGAAGTCTTGATGCAATGAGGGGTTTCTTCATGGTCAGGGTATGCATAAAAGCCTCAGTGTACATAATTATTTTGTTGATAATATTTTAGTGGAGAAAATTTCAGCTTTTTTTAAGATGTTATAATTTGTTTTATTATAGTATTTGTTCCATCATCTAATGTTAATTGTTTTTGCTGGAGAACTTTATGTCACTAAGCTTCTTGACATGAAATTGCATGCAAAAGTCTCTTACAACATTTTACGTTGACAGATGTAAAATTAAAGAGTGTACTAAATCAGAATTGTGATTTCAAAGATTTTGAACATTTTTTTGAAGTCCCCCAAAAAAGCAGAAACATCTAAGTAAATGTCTGAAACAGAAAAATTAAGTTCTGTTAATATCATGCAGAAGTTTGATTCAGAAAACACAAACTTTGAAGAAAAAAAACACATGCTTCCCATTTGTTGCCTCCCCTGAACCAGAGACCTCAAAGAGTAACACATTTATTCAGGCTTATGAACAATAACCCTCTTGTAAAATATTAAATTCTTTTGTGCTCTATTTCATTTGATCTGTAGTCTGTTGTGAGATAGTTTTTTATACTGAATGTAATTGTTTTAGATTGGATCCAGAATTGTCTGATATTTCTTGGGGTTTTTTAAAATTTAAATCTGTAGTATTGAAATGCATGTAGTAAATCACACACAGTTTAAGTATAGCTGGCAGTGCCAAACAAAGTAAGTTGAAGCCATTGACATCCTATCTGACCTGTACAGTATACAGAGTTGTATATTCTCTCCCCATGGCATCCTAAAAGGTGCTCTTTTCACAACCTCGTCATTCTGTGATGCAGATCCCATAACATTTCAAGTGTAGTTTAAAGTTTTCATTATTTGCACTGCTTTCAGTAAAATAGGTCTACTTTACAATCTCCATGATACCATGGTTTCATTTTAGGATCCAAGATTTTCTGATGGCAAATATAAAACTATAAAATATGTAGATGTTAGGATGCACAATTACCCATTTTTCATGGTACCATCTATAGTCATTTATAATTATAGTCCAACTGAAAACTGCACAGACCCTGATATATCATCACATTGTGCCAGCAGATCTGCTCCTATGCAGTTTGTTAAGAGTAATTAATAGAACAAGCAATATAGACCTGGATCTGCCATCGCATAATGCACCTGCAGATCAGAGTCTTTGTTGTTTGCAGTTGGATTGTACTTAATAGTGAGTATATGTGGTATTGATATTCAGTAGTTAATCTAAGACAGTAATTCTGCTGGGCATAATAAATATATGCATCATCCCCAAATGTTCATTATTAGAAAATCTAGCACTGTACAGCTTCTACTCAGGTCAGCTATTTCAGAGGATGCAGGCAAGTAAATTTGTATGGACACTTTGCTATTCATTGTAAACAATTGTTTAATGCTTGCGTATTGAAATGCTGCACTTTTGTTTTTCCTGATGGCATGTAAACTAAGTATGAATGCCGGTGCACATATGTGTACATGTATGTGGATTTAATTTTAAAATTTTGTAAATTCTGTAAACATTTGTACATTTTAAAAAAAACTTTAGCTCTAGATGCACATCAGTATGTTTGTTAAATGTTGGCCATTACTCACATGTATGTTAAATTGGTCAGATGTCAGACCAGGTTTTATATTTACATGAAGTAAAATAATGAACCTCATAAAAAAAATTCTTTTCTAATGCTACATGGGTAAAAGGAAGCATTTGTTGGTAATCTGTATGATGCATGTGAATGTGTCTTTTCATTAATTGTATAATAAATAAACCAAGTCCAAAATAAATTGAAAATGCCTGTAAATCATGTCCTTTGTCTCGTATTTTACATGTCCACATACATGATAGCCTATAAAGTGTATTTAATTTGATTTAAGATGAATTGAAAAATTGGCTAAATAATTTTGGATGTTACTGCCCCTAAGGCGACTGATCTGCCTTGTATTGGCAAGTATAGCATAAGTGGCAATTTCACAGCACTTGGCCAATGGTCCTTCAATACAAGCTGTGTTTGGTGCCTAATGGCAGAGAGGTGTTGCTCATTTGGAAGTGAATTATGCAAATTTTATTAAACTGAGATAAGACCTTTTTTTTGGACAAAACAAGTAAACATGTTTTGGAGCCATAATACGGTGTTGATCCACTTTCAGTTTTGTTCACTGTTGACATCCTGACATTTACTTTTTCTCTTTTCTTTTCTTAGCTCTACTGGTCATAGACCAGAAAAACTTACGGAATGTCCTGTCAACCGACATCCATTAGATCAAGTTTGTTGTCACTACTATAAATAAAAACAAAACATGAAGGATTGTCATGAAACATGACAGATACATTCACATATATTCATCTAATCCTAAATGAAAATTGTGCTGCTCCAAGATCTATTATGGTGGTGTTGTACAGTTTTGTATTTTGCATAGGGTTAAATTTTAAGAAAAAGAATTTCCCAGGATTTCCTCACTGGTTTTACTGGCTATTTAACGAAGACCTTGTATATCTTGGGTGTTGTTAAAAGAACTTTTAATTGCCTTTATTTTGGTATATGATTTATGGATGCAATTTGGGTTCTAGAGTATACAGCTTGGGCTCACTTAAATGTGCTCATATAAAAAAAAAAATTAAAAAAAAAAAACTAGCTTTGCTTGGTCATTTTCACTTCGTCTTGGAGGTAAATTGTTTTTAAAAAAAAAAAAAGTGAACAACTTTTTACTTTTCAGATATTTTGTAATTCATTCATTGCACTTTCAGAAGTTGGTATTGCCTACCTTGGCAAAATTTGTTTTCCATATTTTAATAACTGCTAAAGCTCCATTGTGCATGTTGCAAATGCAAACAACTTCACCTTTCATATGTCACTCTCTCAAAAGTACATAATAGCTGGTGAGCACCCGCTATGGTCACCAAAACAGCTATCTTGAAAATCTTGTCACTACCATTCCTGAATTACGGTTATATAAACATGGGGTTTTCAAGTCAAAGACTTCATAAGATGTCTAATTCTTCTTGAATGATAATTTTCAAATCTGATGTCCAATATGGCCATCTTGGAATTGTAACTACTCAATCAAAAGTGATATCAACATTGGGTTTTTACCAGAAGACATCTTGTTTCTAGTTGGTATTATATGCATTCATTAATTTGAAAACTAAGAATAAATCATTTTTTGAAAACCCAGTTGTATAATTTGCTGAAGAACTTCCTTAATTTACAAGTATCCAATGGAAAAATTACTTCCGATATATGCCAATTTTTGATTTACACTATAACCTCAGGAACTATGGTGTAGATCAAGCATCGCCTGTACAGTTAATAAATATACATACAAGAATCTCATAATATGATAATATGTGGTGTGAAAGACAAAGTTCACACTGGCTTTAATTGAAACAGAATATAAGAATTGTCTGATTTTATTGTTCTTATCTGCCAATCACTTGTATAAAATAAACCCTCAAACAGAAAATGACTTTTCAGAGACAGCAATGTAATTCTAATAATCCTGGTGACAAACTTGATCAATAGCTAGAATAACTTATTGGTGTATACCAGGAAACTACTGTAATACTGGGTACTTTGTTTCTCATAGACAATTGTTTGAATGTAAATGATGTAAAAATGAAAGCAACAAGTTAACAAAATTCGCATTCTGATTTGGTGGTAGGCAATATCAATATGAGTGATAGTGGGAAAATAAAATGCAATTGTTATTGACTTCTGTGAGAATACTAGGTTTATTTTGTGTTTTGCAGTCATGACAAAAGCCATAGGGTTGTGATTTTTTGCAAAAGCCAATAATAGAAGATGAAATTAAGGTAAAAATTTTAGAAAAGTTAAAAGAAGGTAAACATACAATGTTATTTATGCATATTTATGCATCTTTGGTGTCCATTGGATTACAAGCTGGTTAATCCATAAATCTTCAAATCAATTAGTTAAAATGTTTGTAGTGTATACCATATGTACTAGTTTGTAAGTCAACTCAAACTGCAAGCAACAAAGATCCTGACCTGCCACAGCACAATGTGCCTGCATATCAGGGTCTATTTTATTTGTTCTACTGATTACTCCCAACAAACTGTACAGACCCAGATATGCGGGTGCATTATGCAATGGCAGATCTGGGTCTGTGCAGTTTGCAGTTGAACTCTACTTAAAGCGAGTATATACGGTATCCTATAGCATTTTATTACTTTTTAATTGGCTTTTCTTCTGCATCACTAACACAAAAGTCTCTTCAGCTGAAGCACTTTCTCTATTCATCATAATCTTTTAGGTCTAATACATGCAATTTATGGTAGTGCAAGATGCTTGATGTGTGAGTTTTGCATTCCTATAACTTGAAAGAATCCTAACCATTCATTTGCAAATTCTATAGAAGGTGCAGTTAGTAACTCAAGATTACTACTGGATTTCCAATTCACAGTTCTTAAGTGCTTCTTGAATTCTATTACAGAATGTATTAGTTATATTAAACTTTTCAACTGTCCAATTTTCATCATTCTTTTACTTTCTATTGTGTTCATTAATTGATTGCACAATAGTTTGGTAGTATTCTTGATCCTATTTCATCTGGTCTTATTTTTCAGGCCATTTTCTTTGTTGTGCAAGTTCTTACAATCGTTACATTGCTTCTGATTTTTTTAAAAATTTATGTTTCAGTTCTCATTACATTTTCTAAATGTTTTAATATCCATTTATAGGTTACCTTTTAGATGAAGTATTGGCCATATGAAGTGTTCTATCCATTAAATAGCATTTCTCACCATATGGTGAAAGAACTTTATCCTGATAAATGTATATCTAGCAATGATAGGAACTAATTAAATTCATTTCTTGTTCAGATGTATTTTTTGGTTAAATAAGCAATCATTATACATAAATAATTTTAGATTCTTTTCTAACAACTGATTATTTTTAGTATCTTGTGATTCATTATTTTTTATCTCCTGTGGCAGTTCTATATAAGTAGATAGCTTACATATAAGACCACAAAATTCTTGTATGGGTACTTCATTAATTTGATCTTTAAACAATCCAACAACTTTCTTGCTAACTTACTCTATTCTATAATGTTATTCTTTTTGTTATTGCTTGTATCATAAAACTATATTTTGTTTCATATCATTGTGGAAGTTGTCTGTTGCAACACGTGCACAGAGAATCAGAATTGGTGAAATTTAGTTTCATTTTATCAACATATTGATTCTAGCTTGTTGTAATAGAAGACATACACAAGTGACTTCTAGAATTGTAAATCCACCACAAAGTAGCTCAACTATATTTTCTTGTTCATGGAAGTAACAAATGCCACATCTTGGGCGATTATTGACTGATTAATCTCTTTACAACTGAAAGATCCTTTTCAAATTTGGAATGTTTCTTTTCGTCAGTACATATTTGTTTTACAATGGTTCTATTTCGTAAACTTTATATCTGTGTTTCTAAGACAGTTATTCAGTAACTTAAGAAACTCCTTTTCAAAAAGTATTTGATTGCTTTTGTATCAAAGATGTACTTAGTTTTATTTATGATTCTAGCAACAACCGTTGATATAATTGAACCATGTGTCTTTTTTAGTTTATTCCGAACTGGACATGCAGCCTCAAATTATGATGGTGAAATACATCTTTCTTGTTTTTTAATGTACGTAATAATTTAGACACTGAAGGTTTTGTACCATTTTTATTATCTATCAATTTCTGTTGTGGAATAAATCATCTTATAGTGAAGGTCATACAGTTCAAGTAGGAATTAGTAATGAGTGTCAGGTTTTAGAATTTGATTACTCGTATCTTTAAATGACAATTTTTCACTTTATTTGGATCATCATATGTCCATATTCCTATAAATGGTTATTATTTACATGCCCTGAGAGGTATATATGTAAAAGTCAATGTTAAATTACGTGGACATATTTGAATGAGGTCAGCCTAAAAATGTGATCCAATACAAAATGGATTGAATGTCAAACATCAAATGAAAGCAGCATATGTTTAAAACAAAATCATAAGGTGAAGACAGAATTCTAATTGTACATGTAATGTGTTTAGCTGTGTTACTGTCCACAATGTACGTATGTCCGAGTTTAAATTACTTACTAGCTCAATAATGCAGTAAAAATCACAGTTTTGAACAAATTGAATCTTTAGTTGATTTGGGGTTTTGTATTTACTTTTCAAGCACAAATCTATGTTCTTCATTAAGTTTGTAAAACCAGTCTTGTAGCTTTTCTTTAATAATTCTTTTTGAGTTCCATTTACAATTCTCTTCTAGTTGGAGTGGTACTTAAAGGTATCTTTTTCTATTTATTAATTACAATACCAATGATACCTGGCAGTTCTGTTGCATTTTTGACTAAATTAAACAAATTCAAGCAGCTGCCAGTATTTTTCTTCCCTTTTTGAAGTCTCCAAAGAACAAATTCCTGGAACCACCACTACCTTCACTAGCTGGAAGAAGAATTCTATTTGTTCCTTTTACAAAGCACTCCTTTCTTGAATTTAAAACTTTGGTACAGAATTTCAGTGTAAAAACGTTCGTCTTTTTAAAATCTGCCATTTATGAAGCTAGCGTGAAGTCAACTTTTCAGTGATAAAGTACTGAGCCTCTTTTACAGTATTTACACATTCACAAGTTAATTCAATGCTGCATTTCACTAAAAGACTTAATTTCATAAATTATTTTTAGTACTAATGAAAATCCTAAAAATGAAAGTAGTAATACTCCATTTTCTTCTCGCTTCTAACTATTAAAATAGCTACCATAAATTTCTATTTTGCCAAAACATATATTTTGGTCCTTCATTGTTTAGGTTTTAAAATTTTCTAAATCTTGAAGACATTATCTTGCTGTTCATACATGGACAACTCCTCTTCTTAAAGTAATCCCCTCAATATGATCTTCCTTTAAGTTGTGTTTTATCTATATTACATGCACTCCTAAAATTACTCCTCTTCATAAAGTAATCCCCTCAATATGATCTTCCTTTAAGTTGTGTTTTATATATACTACATGCACTCCTAAAATTACTCCTCTTCATAAAGTAATCCCGTCAATATGATCTTCCTTTAAGTTGTGTTTTATCTATATTACATGCACTCCTAAAATTACTCCTCTTCATAAAGTAATCCCATCAATATGATCTTCCTTTAAGTTGTGTTTTATATATACTACATGCACTCCTGAAATTACTCCTCTTCATAAAGTAATCCCCTCAATATGATCTTCCTTTAAGTTGTGTTTTATCTATACTACATGCACTCCTAAAATTACTCCTCTTCATAAAGTAATCCCGTCAATATGATCTTCCTTTAAGTTGTGTTTTATCTATACTACATGCACTCCTAAAATTACTCCTCTTTTCCGTAATATTAGGAAGAGAGACTTTAGCAAATATATGGTAGACGATTTTGAGATCTTGACTTTTCTTACCTATTTTATAAGTGGGGTTCCATATACATCTTTGCAAGATAGATAGAAGGGTTAATCCATACTTTTGACCAGTTCGTAATCTTACTGGCTTTAATTTGTGACATGTCTATATATATAGTTGATATGAACCATTATATCCATCAATAAGGTCTGGTTATATCTGATCCATTTCTGTAAAATATTATCACATTCTAGCATTAAGAAGTCGATTAAACCTTTCCTCTACAGCCACATATTTGTCTGAGCAAGTGGAAAATTATTTGATAATTTCTTTCTGCATTAATTCCTTTACATTTATGTTATAAAATTCATTTTCTTCATCGTGTGGTATTTTTTTTCTAGATTTCTATCATTAAATATTTCCCTAAACTCATAGAATCTATAATTTTTCTAGATTTCTATCATTAAATATTTCCTTAAACTCGTAGTATCTATCACTTTTCTAGATATCTATCATTAAATATTTCCCTAAACTAGTAGTATCTATCACTTTTCTAGATTTCTATCATTAAATATTTCCCTAAACTCGTAGTCTCTATCATTTTCCTCAATTGCGTTTACTTTATTACCCCAGGCATATTTTGAGAAGATATCTGTTACTGCCAGAAAATATCAGTAAATATTATTAAATATTTGATATGCTTGCATATTTAATTATGTCTCCTGGAAATGATCATCTGTGTGACTAATGTAACTCATTCAATATTGCAATCTTTTTTTCTGCCCTGCTTGTGTAATGTGTAAGTTTAGTGTTTTATCAACAAGTTCAGAATATTTTTTCAGTCTTTGACCTTGCTTCACTACTCTCATCTTATTAGTTTAATTTGCATCAACAATTGTTTAATATTTGTGAAAGCAACTCGACTTTTAGGATAGTCGCAGTGATCCCTTAATTACTCTTGGTTAGTACAAGTGGACTTCTTCATCATTTAATTGAAACAAAATAATGTTGTGTATTTATTATATCAATTTTATGACCATATCAGAATTATTTGCAGTCTTAGGTTAAAATGTCTTGGTAATTACGGTGGTATTAGATTTCTTTTTTAAATATTTCAATTTGTAAAAGCCTCATTGACATAGTAGCTAAAATTGCTCCACTGTAGGCATTACATGGAAATGAATCATTTACCACCCGCTGGGGGAGGCTGCATCTCCTTTGCATGTATTTTGTTAAACTCTATCAAAACTGTGCTCCATTTTTGCATTCATGAGATGTTATATCATGCTTCATCAGTATTTTATCTTGTTTAGCATAAACACAGTCATGTCTCATGCTTTATCATAATCCAGCAGTATGTATTAATTTTTTGCAAACATGAGATTCTATCTCATGCTTGTATGTTGGTTTTATTTTTTTCTTTGTATTATTGTATTTTATTTAGTTGTTTTTATTTTTTTATTATATTTTTCTGCAGCAGTTTTTTTATTTCCATTCATGTGGCTAGCTATAGATACTAAGGTGTTACTCAATTATAGGTGTTCATATTTTAGGCGGAAAGTGAGTTTTGATGTGCCATTCTTTGGTGTACAGATCTGACTATTATATTGTGTATGCCATTTCAGTCAGTTGCTAATACTCTAATTTCGCATGTGAGTGTGTGTGTGTGTGTGTGTGTGTACTGTAGTAATTTTATATAACCTAATTATTTATGGATGTAACTTCTTACACTTCACATCAAGAAAAATGATAGACCAATCTTTTTGATACTGGCCTAAAAAATATTTCATGTCTTTTTTCTGAGGCAAAACCAGTCTTGATATGTATTAAATATGCCTGATAAGCAAAATCAAATTAGATTAAAGTTAGTTACACAGACACATTAAATATGGTCTGAATAAACAACTCAAGGTCATTTAACCTGTATGTTTGTCTCTAACACAGCATCATATTTGGATTTACGACTAATCATTTATATTTGTATAATTTTAAAAAATCCAGAGACAACTATTTATGCTACTGTTTCCAAGATTGAAAAGAGTTAACCCTATGTTATTGAGACTATATTCTGTACAAAAAAAGATAGTTTGTTGGTTGGACTTCACCGACTAGTGATGTTTTAAACCCAAATTTATAACTTAATTTGTATTATGGGCATTGTAAATTTCTGATTGCTGCAAAATGAAACTGAGAATAATTAAAGTGGGTGCTGTAAAGATGTCTCACTCACACCCCACCTGTTACTTTGCTTGCTCAGTTGGATTTTCTATCATGCCTTTTAATCCTGCATTTTTTGCTTTAATAATATAAATGAAAAAGGTGCCAAGCTGTCATCCACTATGACCACCACAACAGCTATTTTGAAACTCTTGTCATTGCCAATGAATATCAGAGATGGTTTTAACACTTAACAAGTAAAAAGAAGAAATGATCTTACCTGGAAAAACTTTTCACCTAGTTAAGCATCAGTCCCTTCAAAGAGCTTGTTTTGTAAGTCATTTTAAAAAAGAAACAAAACACAAAGAAAAAAAACATGCTCCTAGTACAGTTGTTTACCTTTCAAATCAGCCATACTTCTGTTCAAGAAACAATAATGAATGGGGCATAATAACAAATAATTAGACAGATCTGACAATTGATGGTTGTTGATTTGTGGTGAAAAGTTGATGTCAATGGACCCAATAAAGTTGATGTCAATGAACCCAATAAAGTAGATGTCAATGGACCCAATAAAGAAAGATGAAAAATCTATAAAATACCTGGTTCTGTTGATATACAAATTAATGTGATGCAGAATTAACAAATTCCAGATTTTTTAATTCTTTCCATCTTTGCATCAACTACCGATCTTCTAATTCAAGACATTTGAACTTTTCATATTAAAAAAATAAAAATCGATAAACATTAATTGGCTTTATTAAATTTTATGTCTCTACATTTACAAGCGGCATCATATTGTGCTGTTGCATTAGCCCTTTCCAGTAATGAATTAATCACAAGTAATAACCAATAATAACTGAGTTCCACAAAGGGATAATGCTCGAATGAAGAATTTCCAGGAATTTCAAGATAATAGTATGCTTGAGGAGTCCTATTGTTTAACTGCAGAGTATTGAAAATAATTCCTGATCAACTCCAACACACCAAATTTTGGTAACAAAGGCACTTTCTTACATGTTCGAGTTACCATACTCCCAAGATAACTGAAAGTACTGTACAAAATTCTGCCATGTTCTTTGACCTTGAACCTGATTTTATGCAGAAAATCAATTATCTTTTTGTAGACGATTAAGATATATCCACAGGCCAAGTGTGTGCATCATTCAGGGTATTCCTGATATATCCACAGTATGGGTTTGATAAAATCCATTCATGCCTTGGTTATCATGCTGACAAATCAGTACAAGTACTAACCAGTGGCATGACCTTAGCACTTAATATGAGAGATGTTTGAACTTTATTACTGGACTGCATCTAATACAAAGTATGTCTAAAATTTACTTGTATATGTACACACCACTGTATTCATAAACTGAAGTAAAACAACAAAATGCAAGCATAACCATCAGCTTGATCCAAATATGATTGAACTGGTTTTTAAAATTCCTTAACAAAAGCAGAGATATGATGTTGTTCAGATCTGTGCCATTTTTATTCAGAATTATTTTATTATTTTTTTTTAAATATTCCAAGATGTTTGTTAGTGAAAACTCCATCTCAATGCCAACATTAATGTAAGTGAATTTTGTTTTTGATTATCACTGTTTTGCACTGTTCAAGATTAGGTGAGTGCCATTTTCATTCTGAACCAGTTACAATATGTTATAATGCTTTAGTGAAAAGTTCTGCTGAGACATGGCTATCCATTCGGGAAAAATGGCCTTATAAATATTTCCATGACTGCCAGCAGCCATCTTTGAGGTTAGATCAACCTCTTAACAAGGACCAACTCTATTTTGCAAAAAGTTTCTTTTAATGCTGGTATGCAACGGTTTAGGAAATTTAGTTGCTGCAAGATTTTCAAATTTTGGGAAGTCATATTATTATCATTTTCATCAGTGATCAACAATATATAGCACAGAGTGTTGTGTTGAAAACCAAATGTTGATACAGTCATCCCAACAAGTGGAGCAGTGATAATAAGATCAGCAGTTTTATTAAAAAACCAACAGCATTCTAAGTACCCATGTCAATATGATATGTTCAGAAGTTGTAACGATAATAAGATTTTTAAGATGGTTACCATGGTGGTCATATTGGAGGTCTGATGAGCTTGATTTCATTCAGACTATTTACATATAATACAAGTTTTTGCTAGTGAAAAACCATGTCACTATGACAGTAAATTCAAGAGAAGCAGTGATATTTTCAGAATGGCCACCATGACTATGACAGTTTTAGTCTGATTAGCACCATTTTCATTTAAAACCAACTAGACAACATAAGAAATCTTTTAGTGAAAACCCCACCTGACCATCCATACACGAGGAGTAGCAACAGAACTTTCAAGATGGCTACAAATGTAGCCATGTTAGATGTCAGATCGATGCCATTTTTGTTTGAAACCAATGCATCATAAAAAAAGTCTTAATTTAGTGAACATTTCTTGTCAATATTATCCTCTAACTCAGTTAAGTAGCAATAACAAGATTTTCAAGATGACTACCATATTGGTATAATTTTCATTTAAGACTAACAAGACATCATAAAAGGTCTTTTAGTTAAACACCCAATGTCGATACAACCAACCATTCAGAGGGGTGGAGATAAGATTTTCAAGATGGTGGCCATATTGGATGTCAGGGTCATCTATGACCAACTTTACCTTGGGATGAAAGTTATAGGCATTCCTCCCAGTAAGTTTAGGAGAAGTAATGATGACAGTTTTTCTGCTAACGAATCGGCAATGGATGGATGACACAGAGGATGCACAACAGGCAATGGAGCTAAAACCATACAAGTATGTTGATGATACAAAAGTAATATTACACAAAAATATAACACAAGATATTGTTGTTTTGTACCATTCCAACAATTCTTAGGAGTGTGTACTGACTCTTTAATTGTGGTTCAAATACTAGACCTCTCATCCTGTAAGCTGAAGCTGTTAATTGTATATGCATGAAGTTTCTAGCTCTTTCTACATTGCTTAAGTTAAATAAATCCTTTTTCTATTTTGAAAGGTTTTGCTGAAATGGAACTGTGACTTCTAACAATCGAGTGCCATTTAGAGCACGAGGTTTTGCTGCATTTTAAAAAAAGTGAGTTTCCTGCCAATACCATGTGTCTACATATGTCTGGATGGGATGATCCATCAATGTTGCCAAAATCCTTTAAGTTGTTCACAGTAAGTTTAGCTGTGAGCAGTTCACCTTTAACTAAAGATACATCCACACTGCAAGTTTAATCTCAATATATTTATTAAAATCATAGTTAAAGTCCAGAGATGGCATTGGTGGACGGGTGGATGCTCAAACAGACCAGTGGGACAACTAGATGCTAGTTTATCTACTTCTTGCAGCAAGGGCTGGGATAAAAATATAATCTTGCAACAAACTGGTTTTGCAGCCTCTGCTTTTATCCAGAGCAAAATATGGGTGTAAAATGGTGATGGTCTTGTGTGAAAATATATGCTGTTCCAATACAGGTTGTTAAACATGAGGCCAAAGTGGACCTTGGATTGCTCATCAGGCAGGCATCTGCATAATAGGCAAATGCAAGAGTTGCTGGCCAAGAAATCTGGATCAGTATGATGTTTTCTGTAGATTTCTTCTAATGCTGTTGAACGTAGGTGTTACAAAATAAAATGAAGTTTTCTAGTTTTTTGTATTTATCATCGACTATATTTGATGCCACATCAGCATCAGCAGTCCAATATTAAAGACTTTATGCCACAATGCTTTATGTTAAAGGTCAAATTTCTGCTCAGCAGTTGTTTTTGTGAGCTTAATGAAATTTTTCTTCACAAAGTAATAGTCATTTTTGACTGCAGAACGACATAACTTCTACATAGAAATCTTATGTTTGGATCTTTTCTGCTAAATTTGGTCAAGTTCTGATAAGCAACGTTTTAGAATATTGTTTAAAAGGTTTTCTATTTTTAATAAACGTGGCCATATTTGATGGTAGGCCAGCACGATTGGTACAAAGGTAAGGGCCTTCACGCCAGGATGCTTTATTTCATTTGAAAAAAAAAACTAAAAACAGCAACTGCTGACAGACGGATAATTCACAACACACTATGTATGCATGGCTATACCATAAATCTACCAGGACTTACTGCCACATGAGCTAAAATGAAGTGGGACAGGTTTCATTTGTAAACAACATATAGAAAGGAAACATGAAATGTGTCAAAAGAAAAGCTTTATTTTGTGATGCTACATCTGTGAATCTTTTGCATAACTTTCCAAAATGTATGGCATTAATATATGTTTCATCACAAGCTGGATTAAATGAAAAACAAATAATGCACAAATTGAAAAAAAGATGCAAAAAATCAGACACCTTTCACTTTTGATTGTTTTGTTCTTTGCTTCAAAATCTTTGTACAAGTATTGTTTTAAGCTGGTAACATTTTACACAAGAATAGACAAGATGGGCATAATTTTAAAAGTTGCACGTTTTAATACAAATGGGGCACATTTTGAACAATGGGCATTTTTTTCCAATAAAATAACTTTTCTGAACAATGAAATTTTATGTTTTGACACTAAAAACAAACAAATATAATTTTCCATGTGTACTCTTCATTAAATTATTTACTGAATTTATAATTGGAAAGGTTGAAAAATGAAGTTTAGAGGACAAGGAGTAAAGATAATGAAATTTCCCAGATAAGCACCATTTTCCTTCTGAAGCAACTGCACAAGGCAATAGAGTTTTTGTGAAACATGCTGATACAGTCATTGATTTATGAGATACAGGATGGCCATAAAGGCAGCCATTTTGGAGACTGGATGATTTATAATAATAGTAATAATAATAATGTGGACTTAGTATAACACCTAATCCTGAGAAGCTGTAAGCACTATATAATATTAAATAGCACAAATAAACATATAATGACAAGATTACATGAAATTACAAAACAAAACCTGGCTGACAATAATTAAGGAAGAAGACATTATTAAGTCTTCAAGTCTGTTCATGTAGTCAAAATAGGTGAGTTTTCAGGGCATTCTTGAATGAAATTAGTGTCGTCGTGTCTAAGATCAAAGGGCAATTCATTCGACATAGCTGGGCCCTGGTATGCAAAAGAATACTGTCTGTCTGACTTCAATTTAACAGTGGGAACAATGAGAATATGAATGTTGTAAAAGGAGCCTAAGTTGCTATATTGTGTGTATACATTAGTGAGGTCAGATAGGTAAACTAGTCTGCAGCCAATAAACAAAATGTAGTATAGTGAACAGATTTTGTTTGATTTGGGATCAAACGCGTAGCCAGTGAAGGTTACAGAGCAGAGGGAGGTATGCTCAACTCTTCATATTCTAAGGATGATCCAAGCAGCAGCTGTGTTTTGAACTTTTCGAAGTTGCTGTTGTAGATACTGAGACAAACCAGACACAAGTGAATTCCAATAATCCAGCCCGGAAAGTACTAAGGAACACACAAGAGTCTGAGTGACATAAAATGAAAGGAAATTGCAAATGGAGCTAATGTGTCTCAGTTAAAGATATGCAGCCATGCACATGTTCATTACATGTTGGTGTAATGAGAGAGTACTATCAAGTGACAAATAGGTCTCATACTGTGTGAATTTAATAAAGATCCTACTATATATTGCAAAGAAATGTATAGTCACATTTTTTAATATAAACAACAAAACAATTCATTATGACCATCCATTCTTCTGAAGCAGCTGTAATGAAATTATCGTATTCGTATTTTGAGAGGTCACACTGGCATTATATGCATTTTGGATCTATTTTTTTAGTCAAAACCCCATGCCTAGCTGTTATTACTTCTGTGTATCTGTGTGTTGGATTTTTAACGAAGCTTCTGTGTATCTGTGTGTTGGATTTTTAACGACGCTTGAACAATATGAGTTGCATCGCTACAATGTCTGCAGAGTGGCAGTTTATAGTGATGTCAAGCACTGGGGCATCATGCCGCAAACATGGGGGCATCATGTCCGACCCATGATCTGTAAGAAATCTAAACCCTTCACCATTATTATTTTAATGATAGCTATCTTTTTTACTTCACCATCAGTCTGAACATCATGCATAAACTGCCATTTAATGGGTAAAAATATTCAGGCGAGGAATAGTTATGGCCTGTATTCAATCTATGTGAATATTTTGATGACTCAGAACAAGAAATAATCAAACAATTCTCTGATTTTGCAGTTCACATTTGATTACCTGCATCATAACATGAGGACTGTGTAAGTACTAAAAGGTAGTAAGTATTTGTTATGGTCTGAAATTGCTGAAAATCACTTTTTGGGAAACTCCCATCAAGACAGTTCCACACCCAACTGGGAGCCTAGCCACACCCTATTCAAATTTTCAGTTATTCCTTCATTCCTGAATTTGAGGAAAGATGAAATAACATTGTTACTAGGTTTGTAACCAAATAAAATATAACACTGATTCTGAAGTGTTTCTTTTCTTCAATCAATAACTTTGAGAAGCTGGAAGTTTTGTGTTTGATTCATCACAAAATAACACTGTAAATGACATAAAAACATAAAAAGTACAGCACAAAGTTACATAGTATTAGGATTATAATATCATGATTATCATATTAACTCATAAGCTGGGCCAAACTGCAAACAGATCAGGATCTATGCCATTTCTAAAAAGTAATCAGTAGAAGAAACAATACAGACTCTGATCTACAGGTGCAGATCAGTGACAGCAGATGACGGTCTATGAAATTTGCATTTGGATGCAACTTGCAAGCGGGTATATATAGCATTCATACTTTTCTAAACTTTGCACAAGTCTCCTTTGTTAGACTTAAGCTCATCTTAACACACCATGTACAGTAAACTTTAAGTAAACAAACAATTTCAAATAAATTATCATGAGTTTCAGTGAAGTTTCATTCCTGAGTTTCATGAGATTTATTCATGAGTTTCAATGTACATAATAAAAAATTTAAAGTTGATTTAAGATAATATCCAAATCAACTTAAACTAGTTCTCCAGTAAATAAATAAATCATCTTCAAGTCACAATATTCTAATATTTACAAACAGTACAACCAAAAGATCTTAAGTGGATAATTATGAATCATAAAATGCACAAGACTACCTGCCACAACCATTCTCTTACAATATAATGTTAAAAATTCAAATTCAGCCTTTTCCATCATTCCATGTTACTGGAGGCATGACTTGCCTTGGTCACCACACAATTTG
Organism: Megalonaias nervosa; assembly: GCA_016617855.1. Taxonomy (NCBI): domain Eukaryota; kingdom Metazoa; phylum Mollusca; class Bivalvia; order Unionida; family Unionidae; genus Megalonaias; species Megalonaias nervosa. Next base: position 48,149 of record JAECUM010015553.1, read on the forward strand.
TTTTGCCATGTATGAATCCAAGAGAAATATCTTAAAGATTAAGATTAATTAGTAACCATGAATTCTCTCACAAGTCCCACACTGCTTATTATGCACCTCACACACAGAAAAACGCTTAGTCTTACTTTAATGCATTTTATAAGTCTTCAGTTTGTATTGGAATCTTAAGAACAAAAGAATATTACAATTTTCTCACACAAGGAAAATCGAGACCAGAATGGGTCTGGTATGAGAGCAAAAATGCTTAACAATGAATCACAACACTGCAATTCAAGCCAATGCAAAGTAAATGTCATAAATTTCATTCTCATGAAATTTCAATTTGAAAATTGTGAGGTAAACAATAATAATTATGTATGGCCACTGAAGAGTCATTATAACTTTCAAAAGGCATGTATCATTTTGTATCAAATGTCTACCTTTTGTATTGATGTGTGCAACAAAATGCCAAAGTTATTGTTGCATTAGGTGCCAGCATTGTGCTAACATGCTGTTAATCTTACATGCACACCTTCTGTATGAAAATAAAAATGTATAGTAATGTGTTTAATCCAATAGTTTCACCTAGTTCCTTGACCTGCAAAATATAAACACATACAAAACTAGAGCATCTACTTATATTAATGTCTCAATTCAATAAAAGAAAAAAATTCACAACACTTAAGTATAACACATATTACTGTATAGTTGCATGAAAACCAGATCTAAATCGTTAAATTAATACTGGCATCGTTCCTACTACAGGGCCAGATGAGTGAAAATAAGCAAATCTTTGTAGCCCCTAAAGATATTCATAACACAGTATTTCTAGCTTGGGCTATAAAACTGAAATGTGCATTTTAAAAAAACAATAAATGTTATAACATAATGACACTATCGTAAAATGAATTTCTCAAATTTATTTCAGATGGGAAGATGACACAAGATCAATGACAAAACTTTTAAAGTTACTTAAGTTTTGAAATGACTTGTTATTAGTCTTACAGCTTCATTGTCTTCACCCTCTCAAAAAGTTCCTCAATAAAAGTTCTTAAGCACCTGGTGCAGGTATTACCAGATACACTCGCCTACAAGTCAAGTTGAAGTGCAAACTGCACAGATTCATTTCTGCCATCATATAATGCACCAGCAGATCAAGGTCCATACTGTTTGTTCTGCTAGTTATGCCTAACAAGCTGCAAAGACCCAGATCTGTTGGCAATTATGCAATGGCATGTCTGGGTCTGTGCAGTTGGACTTGGACTTGACTTATAAGTGAGTATATACAGTACATCAAATCAGATATAAGCAGCAAAAATTAAGTATAAAGAAACCATGTATATCATGTTCTTCCTACTTCTCCATTATAAATTTTACCGCATAATTGATACAATTAACGTATAGCTGTTATTCACAACTAATCCAATTATGGAAAAGTCTAGTCCATTTAAGTATTCCTGAATGGGTTGAACACCATGTTTACCTTCATTACAATTAGTTTTATGTTGACAAGAGTAACACTGGAGTATCACTATGAATGGCAAAATATGCTTAACTTTATAAGGTTTTGTTAAAAATTTTCAATTATATTGTTTTACTCACCATTTTTCAGTTTCAAATACATATGAAATTATTCAAGTACACTGGCTTTTAATGAACTTCAAAAACCCTGCATGACTTTTTTTTTTATTTTACACATGAAATTGACTTTTGTTAGAATATGAAACAAACACTTGAATTACATCAGGGTTGATCTAACTTTGCTTCACCCACTTGTCCAGGACAAATGGTTTCTGAAAATTCATTTGTCCCACGACTTTTAAAATAGGAAAAAAGCACTTGATGCAACCAATGATCTGGAAAATTTAACTTGCATAACTTCAAAAACAAGTTATCTGGGAAATCGGGCTCTGGGATTTGATCAAACGCGTTGATTATAAACTTACTCTTTATGCAAACTCTATTTGCAATTAATTTCTAATAAAAAAAATCTTATTCCTTATCTACTTTCTGCCATCCTCATGATTCTACAACATAATTAGAGATAAGAATATAGTGATATGTCAAGAATGAATGTACATACAAAGGTTTACACATATGCCCCTCTTACTTGTTCCTGTTTCACCCATCTACAACCATGCACAATAATATCTCTGGAATTTGTTCTTTGAGTGACCTTTGACCTTAAATGAACCAGCCGAAACATATTTGAAATTGACAACATTTTTGATCCTTTCTAAATGAGGTAATAACCTGTCTGCTTTTTTGAGATATAAAGGACAACATTTTAACAAATCAAAATGTCTGCTTCATGATGACAATTGCCTTGGAAAACTGCACAGATTTATCCCAGAAGTACTTTCTGCATTTTGTTCTTCTGCACATCTTCATCATCAGTGTCACTGTCACTGCTGCTCGTACAGGGGAATGGCAAGGAGGTGCACTTTGGAGAACACAAATACTGCAGCAAAGGCAATCGGTATTTCCCACAGAAATCTACAAACTTCACATGCTCAACCTTGGCCGTGAAGAACACCCCTGAAAAATAAAAAGATTTTTATTAATACAAATATTTTTGCTTAACAGGTGTTCAACCTTGGCTGTGAAGAAAGCCACTGAAAAAAGATATTTTTATGCAAATAACATTTTTATTTCGACTCATTTTTTGTAAACATACTCGCCCTGAAAGAGATAAGGCATTTTTCTGAATAAAACTTTATTTTGTACAATATTTTCAATCATTGTTTTTCTTCACTGAAAATTAATTCATGACTTCAGCAGAGCACAAACTTGTGTTTGGTAAATAAGACCAAGTAATATGCTGAAGATAAATAATAACATGAATATTTGTGTGTAATGCATGAAATAGGGCAAAATGTCTTTCAATCTGGCTGGCAAATATAACAAAACATGAAACTGTAAACATAGGTTTTTTGATGACAAAGGTAAACTAGAATGGGTCACAGAGACACTAAGTACCATGTAGTGAAGTAAAATGTACCAACCTTTTAATAAAAGGGGTACCAACTCTATCTGAACAAAGTGGAAAACTAGAGCCTTAATACTGGCATCTCTAAAACAACAGGTTAAACAGCATCAGAATGTGTTTTGGGGCCCTGGGTGGCTGAGTGGTCTAAGGCACTCACCTTTACAGTTCACCAACTTCCCACCTCTGTCCATATGGGTTCGAGTTTCAGGCTTGGCCAACATGAGTATGTGAGAAAGCTTGCCAGTAGCTTTCCATGGATTGGTGGTTCTTTCCAGGGTTTTCTCAAGTTCTTTATCTGAGATATACTGGAAGTCATGTATAGCATATCATGTTTTGAAAAATGGAGTTAAGCACAAAACAACATCATCAAGACGTGTTTAAAAATTCCAACCTATGATGGGACCCTTACAAGCAACTTTAAAGTGAAGATCAACAGTGATCGACAAGGGTCATAACAATGTCAAGAATGGAACAGAAGATATCATATCCATAATCAAAAGACAGTGTTCAATGATAATTGCATCAGGATGTCAAATCATTATGCTGGAGCATTAAACTTTTATTAGTGAAACAGAGGATCTCAAATGGCTAATGATTTAATATTGAATTTATTCAACAAGTTTCATAAATTTCTTGTCTTGGGGGTTTTACGCCATTTTTCATATGATATTGTTACTCATGACATAACAAACCCCTGTGGTGGCAAATAAGTTATATTCAGACAGATGAGACCCTTTTTCCCCAATTCTCTTTCATGAGTGGAGCTGAAAAATGGCCGCCAAAATGTTCACTGAAAACAAAAAATTCCAGAAGGCAGGGTTGAAAAGGTTTTCCCTCGACCACAGACAATCATTAAAGAGAATACTGCACAATAATTTCATGGGCTTATTTGGACCAAACAGAATCACATAAAGTAATATATAACACACTGACATATCAAAAATCTGAAACTGCACACACTATAGGAAAACTATACCAACTATGTGATAAAACATTATATCGATTGACAAGACTCAAAACCCTCTAAAAAGCTTAAACAGATCATCATTTAACAAGGTTTCTTCATTTTGAATAATGTTCATACCAAACTGCATAAAGATATGTTAAATAGCTCCTCAGGCATATTTCTTACATGAAACTTCTGTGAAAGATTCCAAACTGGTGATAAAAAGTCTGAACCCCTCTCAAAGATGGAGTTGAAAAGATTAAACATTTTAAAATATTGTGATCATCAGTCAGAAATGGCGAATATTTAGTGTTGAGAATTGGGCACAATTTTATTATCAATCATTAGTTTCTGATCACCAATCAATGACTGACTAATTTGTCCACAGCATACCTTGCCAAAACAAGGGCTATTTTACAAAAAGAATGCAGTTTGAAACAGCAGGTATCGCTCTCAAATGAATATTTTAAAAAATCAACTATAAATGAAAGTAGAACAAGAGTTAGGGCTATAATATATACTGTTTCTTCATTTACTCTTAATCAAGCACAAATGCAATCCTGAAAAATTACAGACTATTACTTTTTTTAACAAAATGTTCTGAGGAAAAGTATATCTAACTTGACTAATGTCTGCTTATAAAGTTATGACACAATTTATGACAGCCAAAAGACTCTTTAAAATTGACTTTGATGAGGTTTGGATGTCTGCAGATAAAAAGGCCATGCAAAGTGAATGTAACTATATATGGAATTCTCTCATGGGGTTTGAAAATAAAATAAAACATGAACACAAGATACTCGGCTAAAATCACAGAAAGATACTACAAAGGCATTTCAAAGCCATTCATACTTTTCATCTCTCACACTCTATTACACAGAGACACACACACACACATTGACATAATATTTGAATATGGAATAAATTATAACAGGTTTATTTTATAAATCACTAATGGAATAATTATCCGATTCTATTTCTATTCAATATTATGAGGTTTATCCATGGCAAGGTTTACTGTGTACTCTATTTTATTAGAAACAGAACAAATGTCGACCTTAATAGGTATAAAGGGGTGGGGGGTCAGGGAATGATGTCTTACTGTCCAAACCATCTGTGCTGTGTAACTCTGTTCATGCTGTGTCAATGGTGGGACTGGAGGTATAATTGTCCAAAAATATCTCACATAACTGGCACCCCATACTATCTTACAGCTTTGTGTCTAATTGCTTTATTATTTCTATATTTACTCTGGTGCTTTTTTTACCTTACTGAGGTACAGCCAGTCACATTCAAACGGTTGCATTTCAAAGCCTTGTCCACCAATTGAATTGGCTGAAGAGTAATGGCAGTGGAAAAATGCCAAAGTCAGCTGAACTAGTACTCCATTTTTTAAAAGAAATGAATAAGTCGAATCAAATTCAGCCATATGTGATTAGGCATACTATATTCATAACTAAAATGGTGGAAAAGATATCTGAGTAAGTGGTATAAATAAACCAAAGCTTTGCAATATCTAATCAGAATTCATCTTGAAACACAGAGGAACCAAGGAAGTAATCCACCAGTAAACATCAGCAACATTGTACAGGAGCAAAACCAGAAATTTCTACATTTCTGTGAAATAAAGTATGAAAAATTCAAAAAGATGTGCACCCAATCCTTCTTTTTGGCATGTTATGCAAGTGCCAATTAAAAAATTATGTGCAAAATTTTCCATTTTAACAGGATTTTCACAATTGCACTTCCTAGATGCAACCCAACTAAGCACTCGCCTTTATAGATCACTGACATCTCATCTCTGTCAGCATGGGTTAAGTCTCGGGCTCAGCCAATGCTGGCATGTGACAAAGCTTGCCAGTGGCCTCCCATCGGTCAGTGGTTCTTCCTGGGTTCTTCTACCACCAAAATACACTGGCTGCTATGTATATCCTATTATGTGCTGAAAAATGGTGCTAAACCCATAACAACAATAAAAATCCTGTAACTGGTGATTTTGCCTACTATGAGCACTGCTTAGCCAAACTGATTAATTTTGTAAGTTCTGTCAAACAGTTGTTGACTTTGCTGCTAATCTTTTTTAAGTCAATAACTGGGGCGGAGGCTGACATTTTTTTGAAAACGAGTCATTCAGCTCCCCAATTAGCTTTAAAATAATACTCTTGCTCTGATTTGTAGAAAAAAGAATCTTTTCTACCCAACATTATTAGTTTGGTTTTTTTTTAAATCTGGTTGGCATGGAAGTACAAGCTCCCGTCTGCATTAAATGGTCCACCACAAGATCAAGTCAAATGTATTAATCTACACCAACCTTTGCATTTAGGGTTGACACATCGCTGTGCAGCATCTAAATACTTCACAACTGTGGAAGGTAAATCATTAGTAGTATATGCTATCTTCTTTATTTTCACAACTCGTCCAGCGAGTTCAAATAAAGTTGGAGGATCATATATTAAGTCCTCCACAAATTTTACAACTAGGGGGTTATTCCTAAGGCTCAATTCCACCAGATTGTTGAGAGCCACAATCTCTGTTGGCAGTGTAGACAGCTGATTGTTGTGAAGACTCATGGAGGTAAGCCTATGAAGTTGGCTTAACGTTGGTGGCAGACTTCGCAGCTTATTATCGCAGAGTATGAGTGAGGTTAAGTTCTGCAAGTGGCCTAACTCAGCAGGAATCTCTGTCAATTCATTTCCTCCCAAGTATAAGATCTCCAAGCTGAAATTATACAAAATTTTATAAAATGATATTATCATAATATATCCATAAGAATAAAAGAAACATTGTGTCAATAAAGAATAAACTAAAATGCAAGTCAGGAGTAAAGAAAAGAATTTGTAACTTAAGTTTTAACTCTCTTACTTTATTTAGGAAGAATCTAAAGAGTAAATGAAATGTCGGGTTTGGCTGATCAGAGTACATTCACTGACTCTGAAGGACAGGAAATTTAAGACCACCAGTGTACCTTAAGAATCAATTATATATGCCAGTAACTTCATTTTTATACACAGCTCTCCTTCATTCTAATGTGGTAGTCAGGGTCCATAACCACTGACTGAATTATGCTGATTACAGCTACATATATATACCAAACAGCAATATACAGTGTGTAGTTTCATAATACTGAACCATGTTATAGTGGATACTGTGTACAAAAACTATGCTTCACTTTGTTTTCTTTCAACCCTTATTGTTACACATTGGTATTATTTATGTCACTGGGTCATAGTCGTACCGTGTTATATCTGGAATTGTGTTATAAATAGGGTGTGTTAAAATGGGGGAGGGGGGATGAGAGCTTACTGGTTGTATATTTTTCAGAATTTGTATGCACAAATATCACAATTCTTGACAGAAAAAGAAAAAGAATAAACTACCACAAATACTCAACTATAAGTCCAGTCCAACTGCAAATAACAGAGATCCTGATCTTCTGTCACACAGATCTAAGTCCACGTTGTTTGTTATGCTTATTAACTGTAATAAACTACACAGACTCAGATAAACGCATTCACTATGCAATGGCTGAGAAGAGTCTGGTACTCAGTTTGCAGCTGGATCTATCTTGTTGTATACAAGGATATACAGTAAACAGAGATTATTATTATAAACATGAAATGCAACAATGAAAAAAGGATTACCATTACAATGATATAGGTTTTGCATGTTCTCTTGTCTTTTTTGTGTAAATAGCAAACTGGGCATTTAGTAACTCATCTGAAGGATTCATAATGTAGAGGTCTCCCATTAAGCAGGCCGAAAAAAAGCAAAACTTCTTGCTTTTCTTTTTCAACCACTAAAACAACATGCTTGCCCTGCTTATTGTCAAATTATAAAATATATACATATGCCACAGCTATGCCATTTAATTTTGGGCTAACCTGGATATTTACAGTAAACCAAAATTTCTGTAAATATCCCATGGCCCTAACCCATTCCAAGCGATGATGACTGTAACTGATAGAAAATTTTACAATGCCAATTTTCAAGCATTAACAAGAACCACTCAAAAGTCTTTACCAGCACATGGACCATGTATTATAATTTGGTATTAACTCATTAACCCCTCGCACCACATTTGAGCATCAGGAGGTAATACCCTACTTCTGAGCTCTGTTGCATCAACATCATTGAAGATACACCAAAATGGATGGTATTACAGAAAAGTAGATGTAGCTCTACAAGGATACCAAATATTCTGGACTTTCTACTCACATTACAAAATACAGAGGGAAAAACGTACTTTTTGAGACCCAATTTTTTTACACGAAACATTTGCCCATTGTCGGAATAAGATTTTGTTGCCTGGATTTTAGACTTTTAGGCTTCAGATCTAAGATAAACCGGTCTGAACTGCACACAGACAGGCAAACTTTTGCAAAATGTAGGATAAGTTGGGGGATTTCAAGTAAACAATGGCCAGGACACAAAAATGATGGACACAATAAGCAAAAATAAAACCCCAAAAACCCCACTCCAACTTTTACCCTTCTGCACATGCTCAAGCCTATGAAAAATGACATTTCTAACACAACTAGGCTTTTATCTTATTGGAAATCTCTTGGAAGAAGATTTATTTGGATGTATTCAGAAGCAGCCCCCAAAATGTATTTCCTACTCACATTTCCAACGAAAATAACAATAATCTCCAAGGATTATTGAGTTAATCGTCATCAAGAAAGTCAATGTCATGTTGATTCTATGTAAAAAAAAAAACCTCAAATACATAAAAGAAGATTAACATGATATACATCAAATGAATTTTTCCAGCAAACATCATGCATACAAGATATTGTGATGTTCAACATGATCTTCAATTTCTCAGCACAATTTAATGTCAAATTAGTTCTTTCAGAAATATACTTCACAGGAATTATCCAGAGAAAATCAACAAAACTTCTGTAACAAATGACAATGTTTTGTTTTTTCTGTGCCATTTCTATCCCACTTTTTAATGTTAAGAAAGGCTATTTAAAAACTAGTTTTCAATGTTATCCTTTTTTTATTTACAATTTTATATATATATATATATATATATATATATATATATATATATAAATGCAATAAACTGACAACGAACAGTACAAAACTAGTATCTAACAAGGTCAATTTCTAGATCAATAAAAATATTTTCAAGCATCCGCAACAAGTTGAAATAAACTAGTTGAAACATAATTTAAAGGTTTAATTCCTGTAGAAACAGCCATGTAAAGTTTTGCAAACACAACGGTTTTTGTGTTTTATTTGTTTGTCTTTTCTATGTTTGTATTTGCCTTTGAAAAAGGCTCATTAAGAGTCAAAAGTGCTCAGGCTATTTAGATACTAGTTTTGCACTGTTTGTTGTCAGTTTATTGCATTTATCTTAGTCAATCCCTGACACAAGTGATCCCTTGCACTTGAAAGGACTGTTATTCGCCATATGATTTGTATTCTTTATATATATATATATATATATATATATATATATATATATATATATATATATATTGTTACATGTAGGCTCGTACAAAGTAAACAAAAGAAAAGAGCGAAGTCAACAAGCTTTGTAAATTTTAACAAAATAATTTATTTTCCTAGAAAACAAGATAAAAAATATGAAATAACACTTACGGTCTGTGAAAATAATCCAAAAGTTAATCCTAGAATTGAAAAATACAAGTCCTATCACTAAACAGCTCTAACTGAATCCAGGTTCGAATCTCTATGAAGTTCCAATATGGAAGGCGATGACATCAGATGAGGTCGTTGTACTGATGGCAACAATTCCTCGTTGAAACACAATTTATAATGTTCTGTTTAGAATTCCAGAATAAATTTCCACTGAATGTCTTTGTCCCAGAATTTTCATAAAGAAAAGCACTTGTTTTGTTTTCTAGAGAATATGAATTATTAAGTCCCCAAAAATAGATGAACTTCAGATCAAACTGGCAACAACAATAAAAACCTCTTGAGCCCTCAAGGTTTAAAATACGACTGAATAGATCTACTAGCAAATGGCCGTTTTAAGCCACAATTTTAGATCACATGGTGGCTCACGTGACGGAATACATGATCACTAAGTTGAACAGTGCAGTAAAAAAAATGCCAATTATCACGTAGGCAAGAATAGCCCTATCTAAGAATCAGATAACCACACTGGAAATGAGTTTAAAAATGAAACTGTTTACAACAGACTAACACGTGGGTTGAACATGACCTTAGTAATAGCCAATCATTTTTGCTTAGTGGTTACAAAACATCTCAACCAAGGTAAGCTAAAAATACTGATAATGTAATACCTTTTAGGTTCAAATCAAGTCAAAACAGAGAAGTGATTTTTCAAAAATAGTCAAATCCCGTGAAAATTATCATTATAATAAAATGTAATGAAACAAAAATAAAATAAAAAAAGAATTTAAAACAAACAAACAAGCAATTTAATTACACGTATATATATATATATACACACACACACGCAAATATACAACATACATAGTGTCCTCATTATCTTGTGCACAAAGGGGTTCCAAAATCATACACCAGAGTGAAAAAACAAGTTGTAAGTTATGGTTTCCAAGGTATAAATTTTTTTTAAGAATGAGTTGGAGACTGAAAATGACATGAGGTGGGGCTGGATATTCATTTAATTATTAATAAATGTTTTTTTTCCTAATGATGTTCTTTGCTATTTTTTAAATAAATTATCTTTTTACTTTAACAAGAAGCAATCTTTGAAAGCTCATTAAAAAAGTCTCAAAAAGGTTTCAATACATCACACGTGAACCAGTGAAAGCATGTAATTATCTGGAACTTGTTTAATGCAGTTCAGGAACTACATATGTTGCCACCTGAAGTCAGTTACCACATATCATTATGTACAGTAAAGTCTGCACAATTTTTTCATGTGCACAGTATCAAGATAATGTTCAAGTTAAGGAACATTTATTTCTGCTGCTTACAAAAATTTATACCATAACTAAGAATAAATAATAATCATGTGGTAAGGACATTATTTAAGGCAAGGACTGTAAACTCCAGAGCTGCCAGATTTCAGCCAGTCCCTTTTGATACTCAAATATGGCTCCCAGTGGTTTATTTTGCTGTGACATCAGAGGCAGTACTAGAGTGAATCTACACTCAGGCTAGAAACCTAGCTGTGCTTACCTTGGTGATCACTGCAAGGTTGGCGCTGGCTTTAAAAAAGTTGTCACCCAAAATATTGCCAACCTCAATATTTTGTCGCCAATTTTCAAGACATGTCACCATTTTCATAATACAGTTCTATCCATTTATCTCAGTATCCTCGGGACCAAGGTAATATTGTCGACATAAGCTGATGTTTACATAAGTAAGTGCTGGGGGGTTGGGGGAGGGGCGACTGAAAATAAATTGAAATTTCACATACAAGTGTAAATTTTAAGAGATGACCTGTCGTCAGTGACCAGGATTTAGAAGAAAAAAAAATTTTAAAAATGGAAGTTTTGATTAAATGAAGACAAGCACATGTAGTCTGAAATACATTTGTATATTGACAAATTACATGTGTGTAGTACACTCCACAATGTGTTAAATAATGTACATGTTATCAGTCAAATCCCGTTAGAAAACACAGCTAATGTATATAAAAAAAACCAGTAGTCTTTGGATCTATATCCCATTGTCAACAAACACCTTTCACAAAACAATTCACTCTGATATTCATTATCCAAGTAGCACGTGGCTGTATAGTTGCTCAAAATGGTACATGTACATGTACTTAAGTTGGCCTAGATTTTGGTCTGCCAGAGACAACTACCATTATGCTGAGGCTACCATGGGGAAACAAAAACGTGAACAAATGAAAAAGTTTAACAAACATTTTTACGAGATGTCCCACCTTCATTTAACTTGACGGCCAGATATCTATTGTTTCAAAATATTGGAACTTTAATTTGGGGTTTCTACACTGCCATTGATAGCAGATGAACTGTTCTGTTGCAAGTGTGAAACTTTCACTGCACAATAAATACGTTCCAATCACTATTAAAAGTAAAACAATGCTTTAAGTTTGTTGATGACTTCCTTTGATCAAGGTCTTCTGCTGGCTTTGATGAAGGTGCATGTGTTACGCCTGTTGAAGGCACTGCTAAAGGCCCTCTTTGAAGGACCAATCAAATGCCCATTTGTAATTGTTGCGGCAATATCAAATAATTGAAGAACATAGACTGAGATTTTTTTTTATTATTTGCTTAGTATATACACAGAATGATCGGTTCGTTAAAGGTAATCAGTTTCTTTTAAGTTTCAGCAATTCACATTTTCCATGTTTCCTATTTTAAATTGTGATGTGATTTTTTCAGTATCAGTCAACCCGTCAACTTTTCCCTTTTCATTCTGATGTATTTTAAAACATTTTCTCATAGTGATGATCTGTTTCTTATGTTAACAAGGCCTAAAAAAATGTGTTTAAAGTTTCATCCTAAAACAGAATTAGGATTGGTTTTTCTGGTATTTTTTTTAATACACTGTATTGTACTAATTAATGTTGACCTTCATAATGATAAATTACCTACTGCTTTACACCATGTATTGCTGAACAGAAATTACCATGTACATTTTAACTGATGGCCAATTAGGACTATGTTTTCATGATTTTATTTTCAGTTAGTAATTTCTGCAAAATTAAATGATTTATTATGTAATAAAAAAAATATCAAACAACATACGCAGCTTTAGACAAAGATTTGTAAACTATATTTCATCTTTCAACAGAAATAACACTGCCGTTTGCATCACGTTGTCATTTTCTTTATTTTAATCAGTACAAGGTCTAAAGGATTACCAAAATATAATAATAATGAGGACTTTGTATAGCGCCTAATCTTTAGAAGCTATAAGTGCTTTACAACATTTGACAACACTTAAAAAACATATATAATGATATGATTACAAAAACAAAACACAAACACCACCAAATTAGAAAACAGAAAACATGCTGTAAATGTTTAAGGTAAGGAAACATTATTAGGTCTTTAAGTCTGTTCCTGCAGTTGAAATAGATGAGTTGTAAGAACGCTCTTGAATGAGATCACTGTCTTTGTGTCTAAGTTCAGTGGGCAATTCATTCCACGTTGCTGGGCCCTGGTATGCAAAAGAACGTTGTCCATATGATTTCATTTTCATAGTGGGAATAATGAGAATACGAGTGTCAAGAGGAGCAGAAGTATCTTGCTGGTGTGTACACATGGGTGAGGCCAGATAGGTATGTTGGATTGGAGCCTGTCAGTGAAACGTAGCACAGAGAACAAATTTTGTATTTAATTCTGGACCGAATGGATAGCCAGTGAAGGGTACAGAGCAGGGGGGAGGCGTGCTCTGATTGTGGTACTCTAGGATGATCCAAGAAGCTGTGTTTTGAACTATTTGAAGTTTCTGGAGTAGATATTGAGACGAACCAGACAGAATTAAGTTACAATAGTCCAGTCTTGAAAGTACTAAGGAACACACAAATGTTTTAGTGGCATCAACTGAAAGATATTTGTGAATGGAGCTGATGCGTCTCAGCTCAAGATATGCAGCCTTGCATATGTTCATGACATGTTGGTGCAATGAGAGAGTACTGTCAAGAGTAACACCAAGGTTTTGTACTGACTGTGTGAATTTAATGTTGGTGTTGCTGATATTTATTGTCTGAGGTAAAGGATGTGAATGAGAAAGTCTTTGTGTTGTAATCAGAATGGCTTCAGTTTTATCATCATTCATCTGCAGCTTGTTACATGTCATCCATGATTTCACATTGGAAATGCACCTCTTTGCACCTTGGATGGTAGCATCAACTTCAGTTGGGTGGCTAGATTTGTATATTTGGGTGTCAAAATATAGCTTTATAATATTGATATATGATACTGTATTGGATTTGATCATAAATTTGACAAGACCCCAGTTTAATTTTTTTCAGCATAAGTGTTATTTAGCACTAATAGTATATAGTACACTGTACATGAAAAAAATGATAATCAGCTGCAGTAAAATAACTGACAGTCTATGTGATCAAAACCAGAAGTTATATGCTGCTGCAAAATGGCACCGCAGTTAGTGTCAGATGTTAAAAAAAAACAAAAGCAAGACTTTACCATACAGCTTACTCAGTCACAAGTTGTAAATACAGGTGGATGAATTTTAGCCTTGACTTCATTCAATTAATAAAGAATGAATTATATTTGATAGCCTTGATGGGAAGTTGTCAAGTCCCTGTATGTTAGTCTCAACACGAGACATTTGGTGCAGGCCCTGTATAGGGTTAATGATACGATGAGGTAGATATTTACTATATATCTACAGGGTTAATGATACAATGAGGTTGATCTTTGCTCGATATCTACAGGTTAATGACACACTGAGGTTGATCTTTACTCTATATCTACAGGGTTAATGATACACCAAGGTTTATCTTGAGGGTAAACTGGTCATATTCCAACCACTGAGGTCGTTGACATGAGATCGACAACTTCATTATTACAGCCGACTACTGTGTCCATAACTACGATACGGGAAGCAGTCTATCGGGCTTCTTAAACAAGTTTCATTATTAAAAAAGCATATAATTTGAGTTTTTCTTACTGAAAAAATTATTTTATTATGACTATATACACAGGGGTAAATCCGACTGTGTCATGGCTTATTCCGACCTCTGATATGTGTAATTCTGGCCACCATATAGCGACCGCACATATACAAGTTTCATCCATAAAATACAAAGATTTTGTTTATCTTGACATATTTAAAAGCTTTTAATTGTTTTTATTTTGTTTCAGATAGAGAGACAGCAGAAAGAAAGCGATATTGCTACAGAGATAATTGTGGATGTTGTTATAGAGATTACTGTGGAGGGAATTAACATTTTATTTTTATTTAGATTGATACCTTTAATTTTATATTTATTTTTAATTATGTATTTATTCCTGTTTTTTCTTTCTTCAAAGTTCAATACAAACTAATCTTAATTCTACATTTTCTTTAAGCTTGTTTTCTTGGTCGGAATTGCCTCTTATGAAAAATAACCTGGGGTAAATCCGACCACTATACATAACATTGCACATTATTGTTATTTGTCATAAAACGGGTGCAATTTTTACTTTTTTTAGAGAGGCAAAGCATCATTTTAAAGCTAAAAAAGCATAAATATTATGTTATTTAAAGCTATACAAATCTTGGATGATTGATGCCTGACTAAGGTCCTGAATAAAAAAAAAACAAAACAAATGTATGAATGCCACTTCTGAACTCAGGCTGAAGCGAGAATACTGAGGTTATTACATCGTTTTGTCATGCGATTCCCTCCTGGAAACATCTTTACTAATTTGCATACACACGTGCACAAATAAAAAGAAAGAACACAGCAAGTAATTTGCATATCTTTGTTGTAAACAGCGGGAGGTACATCAACGGTCGGAATTACCCTACTGGTCGGAATATGACCATGTTACCCTACTCTATATCTACAGGTTAATGATACAATGAGGTTGATCTTTATATCTAAAGGAAATGATACATGTAAATCAATCTTTACCACTGCAATTTCTGGACTTGCGATGTGACGTTTTGAATCTTGTTTCCTCCAAGGTAGAGGCGTCGTAGTTTGGCGAGCTCTGTAAACTGTTCCGGGATGCTACGAAAGTTATTTCCACTCATATTCAAACATTCTAGTGATATTAGTTTCCCAAAGTCTTTTGGTATGGTAGACACATCGAGTGCGTTATTTTTAGCTGTCAAATTCCTAAGTTTCTTCAAGTGTATAATTTCATCGCTGATATATGTTAAGCCATTGTTACTAATATCTAAGCTGACTAGATTCTTAAAATGCCTAATTTCCTGAGTTAGTATCTTAATACTGTTGTGATTCAGCTGCAGTGAAAGAAGACAGGATGCCCGTGGTAAGAGACATTCGGGAATTGACTCCAAATTACTGTATGACAAATCATCTGAATTTTCTTCATTGAATTCCCCATCAGAACTCGAATCATTGATAGTCGCCATTTTTCATCTAATCAACACTATACACGATTCCGCTTGTTTAACGGTTATTCTTTTCTAACCATTTGATGGATATGAACATACTTTTATATAAAGGTTAAAGACTTACTAGCGCCTTCAACCCATGATCACGCCACCCACGCATGATGCTATGGTGATAGCAGAAGTTTTCCGAGGAAACCAGTCTGGTTTCATACTTTATAATTTATTCAATTGTGCGAAAATTAGTATACTGTTCGAGAACAATTCTGGGATAAAATTCCATTGGTAATTTCTAGGCCAATGTCCTTTCAAGTGCCGGTCAAAATACGGTACAAAATTAGCTTTGTCAGATTTACTCAGAATAAAAAAAAAAACGAGTGAGCAAAAATAAAAAAATAAAAAAAACAAAACAAACTTAGAGAACAAGTAAAAGGTTTCTGCTGGGAAGTTGACAAGAATAAACGCTGTGTCAGAGAGAGCGGAGCGGTATTTTCAGTGAATGGCATTATCTTTTAATCCATAAGGTTGCTGCTATATAGCACAGGGGTTTGTTACAAATAAAATTAGGAGCCTAACCTGTAATATTATTACAGGTTAGGCTCCCAATTTTATTCGTAACAAACCCCTGTGCTATATACTGCATAGCTTGATTAGGCCTATATAATGTTAATTATTATGCACATGGGCTCGTATCGTTGCTTACGATTTACCTATCCGTCGTTTTATTTACCGTACATGTATGACTAAAAGGTAAACTGTATGCAAGGATACGAGCCCCTGTGATTACTAATTAATTTTCGAAATCTGATATAGTTAAATAGATCAATACGATTTACAATATCATCGGTATCGGCTATTTTTAATAAAAACATTTAGCCATTGTTAATTTATTAGGGTGTTATTCTTCTGTTATTATTTTCAGATTTAAATTACAGATCATGCAAGGCATTTTTTTGACAACTTCAATTATTGGCTTGTTTCAACATCACAGCTAAATATGTCCCCTTAGTGTAATGTTAGGTGAAATAATATTGTTGAAATCAAAACCATGAAAAATAGTAATGTGTTCAAAATATTATGATCTAAATACTCGTGAATCTTATGTGTTTCTTGTTGTTGCCGTGGGTTGTTTTTTTTTTTTTTTTTTTTTTTTTTTTTTT
>JAECUM010015554.1:0-90473 GCA_016617855.1 Megalonaias nervosa
TGCTCTACATCGAACACATTATAGACTCATATTATTTATTATATGGATATAATTGACTTTTCGGCGACACGAAAACAGGAGCCAGTGAAACATCATCCAGCATTACCAAATTCGATAAGGATGATTATAATAGGTCCATCTGGATCGGGTAAAACACAACTATTATTAAATTTAATAATGCGATGGTTAAAATGGAGTAAATTGTATTTAGTAGCACCATCCGTAGATGATCAACACTGTTACGAAGTACTTAAAGATTTTAATGAAAATGCAAAATTGCTGAATGAAGACGGTGATGATGTTGTTGACTTTATCACCGATATTGATGAGGCTCCATCTGTAGATGACCTAGATGGATTTATTAATAATTTAGTGGTGTACGATGACGTTATGTTGGACAGACAAACAAATCCAGCTAGAATATTTTCTCGAGGTAGACACAAGAATACAGATGTTATATACGTCACTCAGCGATATACACAAATACCTAAAGTGATCAGAGACAACTGCAATATTTTAGTAATGTTTAATGGAGTAGATAATTATACTTTACAAAATATTTATTATACTTGGTGTTCAGGGGATATGGATATGATGAAGTTTAAAAACTTCTTTGCTCAAGCACAAGCTGTTCCGTTTGGATTTATTACAATAAATTTACATGATCTAAGATCCAGATATCGTATAGGTCTAGATAAAATCTTTGGTTAATTACAGCAGCAGGCAGGGTGAATGACAAAAATTAAGTGACCCGGCGAGTAAACGAAACGCACTATAACATAAAAAACAAAAAAGTCAAAAAATAAAATAACAAAAATGAGCTAACCCAAACGATTTATTATTCGTTTTTCAAACTATACGGTAATAATAAAATTTAGGGGGTTCGGTTTAGCGTTATTGACCTTATTTTTCAGCCCCTGTAGGAACCTTATGTTTTAGACAAATGACGATTCAAACAAGTGGTCTGTTCACCCTGCCTGCTGCTACCTACGGTCGAGATGTCAGACGAAGTTTAAGGAAGAGAAGAAGACCCGTGCGATGCACTCTATGTTAACTGGATGGTGTTAACAAAAAAAGCAAAGGCCCTTTTGAGGGCCACTCATATGTCTAGGAAAGATATCTATTCTCTCTTTGCCAAGAACAAAAATATTTATATGCATGTTTGTATGTCTGTGTGTCTGTATGTATGTATGCATGTATGTATGTATGTCTACCCCGTTCTCTTGTCGCTAGACAAACCCTATGTACAATTTCCCTTGTCGCTATACAGTCCCAATCTCTTGTCGCTATGTTCCATTTTCCTTTGTTGCAATAGAGTCTCAAACCCTTGTCGCTATGCTGTCACAGTCCCTTGTCGCTATACAATCCCACCCATGTTAAATTCCCCATGCTAAATACCCCTTTTCGCCATAGGGCAAACTCACTATTTTAACATTAAAGTCCCAGTGCCGCTATATCGTCTCCATTCACTACTGTAACTTATCATTTGAAATTGAACCGTTTTATTCTTTCGCAGGTTTATTGGGTATTATGCACACTCTGAGTAAGTGGACACAAAGACTTTCGCTTTGGTGCCCTTTCGAGGAAAATCAGGGACTTTTGAAATTTTGGAGCCCTCCATCCAACATTTGACCTGATTCGTCCCTGGCGTCTCATATCGATAAGCTATGACTGAGATCGAAGCAAAACAGTTAAACATGTAAGTACCAAACAACCTTAGTACGAAGGGTATTTACAAAGTTCTGAATAGAAGTGCGATATACGAGACAATTTTGGTTTATTAGTGAACACTACTCCTCATGCGCCTCTACTCACTGTCTCAGTCTGATTATATAATTATTAAAAGCCCTTTTGTATTCAAGTTTTTGGTATGATATTCATACACTGGGAAACTGAACTTCCAACATCATGGCATATTTCAAATCGACTGTCCCTAAACGTTTCTTTTATTACGAGACTGAGCCAAAAAATCACTTGGAGCTGGCAAAATTTAGATGTGCTCCTTCAGAAAGTCACACTCGACGGCAGATGTATACAGTGGTGTGTTGTTATTGAGCAGATGGAAATCTCGGGTACGAGGTGGGGGAATATTGATTTGGTAGTGTTCCATAAATGTTAGTAATACTTTGGACGCATAACAAATGCTCAGTGACACTAGCAGCGTCATACACAGGTACCTAGACGACCAGGTATTTTCGCATGGAAAACTAATGCTGTAACAACTCTAGGGTATATGCTATGTGTATTTGCTAGAAGCATGCGTCATACTAAATAGTATTCTCGAGTATTTATGGTAACATGTATTAGTTTTGTAAAGTGAACACTCTCTAGTCAGTCTCAAGTAGGTATTGCTTGTTTCTCCCAGTAGTGAAATACTGTAAGACCCCCTTGCATGTTACAATGCGCATAAATATCTCTCTTAACAGTCATACTACGTCGAACTATTATTTCTTTATATAATGAAACTGTTATCACGGGCACATAAAATTATACTAAAAATGCCGAATTTATACTTCTGAGGACTAGTTTTAAAAAGATACCGATTGATGCATATCGCTTTGTATTTTCCATTCATATTCACAATTGCCAAAAAAACGTGGTCACGGTTGATATCAACTAAAATAAAATATTGCCTGATTTTTCATGGTATACTTTTAAATAGTACCCTCACTGTTACCGTCTTTATCCCATATTGCATTATGAAATTGGAGGATGTGTCTTCTCCCATATTTTTCTTAAATCTTCTTATATGTGCTCTTGGATATTCTGCTTATGTAAGGATGCTGACAACAGTTTATTTTCATACAGTAGCTTGTAAATATTGGTTATTATATTTGCTTTTCTTGTACTGAACGTTTCATAGACAGACTAGAGGCGTTCGAGATCAGCTGATGATTGATTAAATTATTGATAGAATCGTTATCTGTGGTTTCGATCGGAAGGGTGTAACGACTGCATGTTTTTAAATTGAGCAACAGAAAAGAGTGAAAACCAACAAACTTTGTAAAATGTAGCAAATAATTTATTTCCCCACAATTGCAAAGTGACAATTTAAAAACATTTTACAGTATTGTGAATTAAATCCCAAATAGTCCTAAAGTTCTATCACAAGTCCAACTGTATAGAGTTCCAATTGAATTCCAGTGGCGTTCTAACTAAATTCCGATATTAAATATGTTGATTTCCTGTAGTCTCAAATATGCTAATGTGTCAATGGCCTGGAATGTGGTGATGTGTTAACACGCTTTAGATGTATCACAATAATGTAATCAAACATGATCGTGTCTGATTTCCCTGTAATTCCAAATTATTGTATTAGTCAAAGAACATTATTGAAGATATTGTAATTCCAGTGAATAATAATTTGAATAAATAAATCCACCCAAATTAAAAACTGAACACAACTATAAGAACAATTATGCTTCAGATGTTGATGCAAATAATGTTTCGAATAACAAACATTATATCAGCAGGTTAAGACACAATATAGAGTCATGATGTAGGTCAGTCTTCGCTCTACAACTTTCAAAGTTGTCAACACGTTTAGGAATCTCCAAGTGAGAACTTAATGTCCTAGACTCAGATGTTTACCATTAATAATGATTTGAATATTTATTCTAAAACCATGGAGAAATATTAGATCAGCATTATGTTGTTTACAAGATAAATAGCACTGGCCAGGTACATTATTAACTTGATTTTGGCAAGACCAAATAAAAAAAGAGATATAGATAACATATAATCATCGAAAAAGCCAACAAACACAAATTAAATATACATAACAAAGGGAAGTAATAAGTTGATTATGTTTTCGGTAATTTGATGAATATAGTTGCATAAAAACTAGATCAAAAGGACTGAAAGCTTTAACTTGCTAGTTATGCTCAATAGTCCCATAAGCCAGCTTTCCTCACTTTCAAGCTCTGCTAATCATATAATCTATTGAAAAAGTGCGTAAGATTATACAAAATACGACATTCTAGCTGTGTTCTTTTGCTTTTAGAATAGGAAAGCATTTTGCATTAGAGATTTGATGACACATTTCAAAGTTAATGAATCGGACACAAATACTTCGGGCCATGTTTTGCTCCACATGTTGAAAGATGCGTGCATAAATGCATTACGGTAATGAATATGATATTAAATGTTGACTGAAAATTATTCCTAGAGATGCTGATTAAACTAAATCATCAAGCGAATAAAATCATCTCGTCCGCGCATGCAGAGACAGATGCCCTACATAATTAAACTTGTATTAACATTAGCCTTTATAAAAGGTACAGCATCAGATGTGCAATTTGTTCATTTTTGCTCTAGTTCTTATTTTGCTAGTCAAGGTCAGGTCGCAAAATTCGCCAGGGACTAACAATTAACAGACTGTTGCTTAGGGTGTAATAAACTATTTTGTCAGATTTAATCAGTCAGGATATAACTAAAACTTATATCACTGTGATCATTTTGTCTTTAACAATATTATGCCACAGTCCATTTCGTGATGCAACTTTTCGGTTTTGTAGATACAATAGATGGGCAAAAGGGGCACGCCGACAGTAGTGAGGTCTGGCTAACCGGTATATATATATATATATATATATATATATATATATATATATATATATATATATATATATATTGTTACGTGTAGGCTCGTACAAAAGTAACAAAAGCAAAGAGTGAAGCCAACAAGCTTTGTAAATTTTAACAAAATAATTTATTTCCCTAGAGAACAAGGTAAAACTGTAAAATAGGACTTACGGTTTGTGAATATAATCCAAAATGTAATCCTAGAATTGAAAAATATAAGTCTTATCACTAAACAGTTGTAATTGCAGCCAGGTTCGAATCTCGATGAAATTCCAATATGGAAGGCGATGACGTCAGATGAGGTCGTTCTACTGATGGCAACAATTCCTCGCTCATTGAATCACAATTTATTGTGTTCCGGTTTAGAATTTCAGAATAAATTTCCACTGAATGTATTTGTCCCAGAACTTTTATAAAGAAAGAGCACTAATGTAGTTTTCTAGAGAATAAATTATTAAATTCCAAAAAATAGATGAACTTCAACAATAAAAACACCTAGAGCCCTCAAGGTGAAAGACACGACTGAGTAATTTTCACTGAGATACGAGTATTAAACCCAATTAAAACGTCATTTCAGTCCTGCGTGATGAGTCACTTGGTCTCTTAACATCGAACAGCGTAATAGCACGTAGGACAGAATAGCCCTATCTAAAAATCAGATTCTCAGGCTGGAAATAAATAAAAAAGAAAGACTGTTTACAACTTAGCTAACACGTGGGCCGAACATGACCTTGGCAATAGTCAATCGTTTTCATTCAATGTTTACAAAATCTATGAACCAAGGTGAGCTAAAAATAGTACTTAAGTCATACTTTGCGTTCTAATCAAGTCAACAAAAGACTGAATGTTTTCAAAAATATCAAATCCCATGAAAATAATCATTATAATAAAATGTAATGAAACAAAAATAAAAAAAAGAATACAAATCATATGGCGAATAACAGTCCTTTCAAGTGCACTGAATCCAGCATGGGATCGCGTGTGTCAGGGATTGATTAAGATAAATGCAATAAACTGACAACGAACAGTGCAAAAGTAGTATCTAACTAGCCTGAGCGCTTTAGACTCTTAATGAGTCTTTTCAAAGGCATATACAAAACGTAGACATTTGTCATGTCCATGATTGTATTTGCCTTTGAAAAAGACTCATTAAGAGTCGAAAGCGCTCAGGCTAGTTAGATAGTACTTTTGCACTGTTCGTTGTCAGTTTATTGCATATATATATAAGTATATATATATATATATATATATATATGCAGTGGACTGAGTAAACTGAAATTCGTAAAAAGCTGATTCTGTAACAAAGAATGCGTTTTACTTTTGATTTTAGAAAAACAAAACAAACAAAAAAAAAAAAGAAAACACCCTCCCTCAACAAATATTGTAATAACTGTGGAACGTTTTGTATGTTGCTGTAATATTCATGATCCACTATTTGAAACCTATCAGTATTGATGCATGCGGACATAATATATGCTATGTCGAAGATCTCACGACTATTAGGAAATACTTCCCTTACGATATTTTATCAATATTTCCTAAGTTACCTTGAGTTTTTCAATGAAGACTTACTGAAAGTAGGTTTAGAATACTTGATGACCCTGCGAATACATTTATATTTTGGAAAATCAAAGTGGATCAGTTGTATTTTATAAAAATAACAAATCATATTATACAAGAAAGACTCACCCTGTTATATTGTATAGCCGTGCACTTGAGTGAGTGAGACAGATATGAAATTATAGCACATTACATTACATCTATTCCTTTTGAAATCAGTGTACAAGTTCTCCGAAATCATAAGTTTGAAATTCGTCTGATCTATGTTTTATTTCTTTTAGATCTTATGCCACGAATTCACATCCATAATTGTATCCATTTTGCATATGCGTGTGTTAAACATGGAAAACAATGGCTTCTAAAATGTTTTATTACTTTAATGAAACTCATTGCATATGACAGATATCGTTATGAACAGTTATCTTGATAAACTTTTCTCACTAAAACTCTTGATATGGTAGATGCGAAACTCTCGTGCATGCATGTACTCAAAATGTTTACTGACTATATTCAAGAAATTAATAATTTATACAAAAAAAGCAAACAGTTATGATCTAATGTTTTACGACCAAGATTATATGCAGATTAATAACCTTATAGACCGTGTTTGTCTCAGAATCTTGCGTTATTTCATTTGTTTCCATTTGTTGATTTCCTTCTATATTAAGTGTATGCAACTACTGTACTTGTTTTGTTATATGCCTATATAAAATCCATCTTTAAAAATAGAAACAATATGACTTCATTTTTTCTTCTTGAAAAGACATCGACACTGTAGATAAATATTAATGAGTGTTCTCTAAACTTAGAGCTTACAAAACATTCACAATCTGATTTATTTCAAAGTTGACATCTGCATTACAGCGTTCGGTTTTCCAATGCGTATACGCAACGACATTTTTCATAAGACCATGCGATAAGTCAGTTTTTATTTAAATCCAGTGTAGCTCAAAATATGCGTCAAGATATATACATGTGCCTAGTCAGCAAAATATATCAACGAAATGCTAAAGTATTTATTTTCTGAAAAGTACCATTGGGTTTCCAGAAAACATACTTTCAAAATGTCTTCGGCGAAAAAGTTAAGGTCACCCAAGTGCAAACAGACGATTCAGATATACTGAAAACTTGAATTTTGTATATGTAGAACACGAAACACTTCCTGTTTGATAACCACCCCGATATTTGTTACTCGGGCTTACAACTGCTACAAGGGCATATGCCAATTGTGCGTGGACATTTGTCTTCTCATGCCAAACAGATATATATATATATATATATATATATATATATATATATATATATATATATAAATTGACAATATTCAGGTAATGAACCAGGACAAACTGCACTGCATATCGATCAGTGCAAGCTGCATTGATACATTTATCTTTTGATGCCCAGTAAGTGTATATACAATTAGAATGTGGGGTCCTCAACAGGGTCAAACTGATGAGCAAGGAACTAAATCAGCGGTGTGGGTATTGACTGGGGTCAAAGTCAATTGCATGTATGATTTTATCTTTTCACACTCAACATGTGTATACTTACTTATATTAGGTGGATATGAGCAATACTTTTAGTTTAGATTAGTACACATAAACAATGACTCTATACCGCCCCTCTCCCCCATCCGCCCACTCTCTCTCCCCGTACACACACATAATTGTATGGGCGAGATATGTGAGAAAGATTAATTTGGAAATCGGTAAATTAGGTATATCAATTTTGTGAATATAAATAATACCGACTTGGGCATATAACAACAGCAATAATAATAATAATAATAATAATAACATTAATCCTCATGACCGCTCCGGTGGCCTAGTGGTTAGTGCGTCCGCCTTGGATGCGGGAGGTTGCGTATTCGAACTCCGGCTGAGTCAAACAAAAGAGTTCTAAAAATGGTTCTAACAGTTGCCTCGCTTGGCGCTCAGCATTAAGAGGTTAGTGTTAGGACTGGTCGGCCTGGTGTCAGGATAATGTGACTGGGTGGGACATCATGCCACATGTCTGCGGCATGATGCCCCAGTGTTAGACATCACTATAAACTGTCACACTGCAGACATCGTAACGATATGACTGAGAAATTGTTAAAGCTACGTTAAAAATCTAAAATCACACACTCACTCACAGGAAGTGTCCGGCCTGGTTTGTAAGTCTAAAACCTTTTCCGTGATAATAGCGGATTATGACATCGCAGATAAACCGGATTAACAGGTACTGACACAATTAAAACCCCAGAAGGTACTTCAGGGGTAAATTAATATAAGCTATATCCCTGTTGTGCCTGCCTGCATTGTTCAGTATCTAATTGATAACTTCCATCGATTGCATCAAACACCAAATTGACTGCGATTGTTGATGTGATCGCGACAACATCTGGTGATATATGACGACCACCACCGTCTGGATCATTGTTATGTTTGAGAATGCTCGCCGGAGGGGATATTTTTATCGACGCGTCTACGATCTTCGGAAAGTATTCATCGATGATTTCTTTGACATTTTATTTTTTTTTATTTTTTTTTTATTTTTTTTTTTTCAGTTCATTGGCGTTAAATTCCGTAAGTTTAAATGTTGACAGATCTGTCTCTGCTATTAAGTGACTGTTCGGGAATCTTTCTTTAGATGTTGCACTTTTGATTTTAACATTGTCTCAGCTTTCAATCGCCGTTCGTATAATTTTCCGATGATATTTCTCGAAATCCGATGTTAATTTATTCAGGTGTTTCTATTTGCTTGATTATTTCGCCCTTCACATAACCGCTAACGTGGGGGGGGGGGGTACTCGTTAATATAACGGGTGAATGAAAGGCGTAGTTTGTTACTCATTTGTTAGTGCTCAGCATTAATGATTTTGAAATGATTTTCAAAATCTGATTTTGAAAAAGAATATCTTCTACGATTCCATACCAGGTTACAGATCTTCTTTCCTCCTCCTGAGATTTGGCGGTTTCAAATCCTAATTTGAATTTTGGTATTGATGTCCATATTTCGCAATCTGGAGTTTTTTCCCAGTACACTTTATTGTCTATAATAAAATCACCGCGTTGGGGCTGCGGTGGCTCTTCATATGTCGGTGGAACTTCTGGCCATCCTAATACAGTTCTGATCGATGACTGATATATATCTACGGCGTAGTCGGGTGTTGATATTTCTATCGCAGCTGATAATGTTGGCTCATGAACCGTAATAGCGACTTTAGATTCTTTTCCTGTGATAGATTTAATTCTGCTTTGGAATTCACTATTAATCTGTTCTATTTGATAACTGCCAGTAGGAATACCAACAACCTGCCAATCTGGAGTTCCATCAGATTTATTTTTATACGAAAACACTAATCAGTTTTCTGCGGGCAAGCCGACAAATTATTTTGATCTAGTATTTGGCCAGCTGTAATATACTCGTAATTGTGCTAATGTTATTTCTTTGGCTGGAATTGCTGTTGGAAAGATAACGTCGAATTCAGGATTAGTTTAGCTCGTTGATATCATCGTAGTTGTTAGCGGTGTTGTATTAGCGACGATTTGTTGTAGCAACTGTTACGAGCTTTGATCGTTTGATGACATTATTATTATTTACTTCCTGATTTAAATTAAGGTGACTCTGTCTTAGTCGGAGACGGTGGGTTTAGGTTTCCAGCTGCCAAACCGGAGGTGTCGTGGTAAACCTTCATCATTTCTGAGAACTCCCGAACAGATATTATTTCATCATTGAGCCCTGATGATATCAGCGATGATAATTTAGCCTGTGTTTGTGTTGCCGCTGATAGTAATATTGTATATTCGAACAATTTATCAGCTGCACACGTACATATATTTTTTTGCGATTGTATTAAGAATATCAGTAACACCAGCTACAACTGTAATACCAGCTCCTATTACTGGTGCTGTAACGTACGACGCTGATAATGATCCGATTATAGTTGCTATTCCAGCAAAGACCGCGGACGCAGAATAAACAATTATATCAGTAACAACAATACGTCTAGGTATTCTTTTTATTTTTACTGTGTACTCGTCAATAATATTTTTCAGTTGGGTCTGTAACAAACACACTTGTTCGTATCTGAAACGATGCGCTGCAACAAAGTCAATCGATTGGTTCATTATATAAATTGCTAACACTTCAATGAAATGGCATATTGGCGACGAATTCAAGACACCAATAATAATACAAGCCGAGTTCTTGTTTTGCGGGTTCCAACACGAAGGTTTCCTCGTCGTCTTGCTGCAGTGTTACTAATATAGATCCAGGGGATCTACTAAATGGATAATTAAGTTCCGCAAGTTTGGAAGATACTTTAAATGCTGTTGTTTCAGAGCTGCTGATTACTAAAAATCTTTATATGCCGGGAAACTTAGCGGGATGATCGATGGATTTATTGGGGATTCCCATAATCCTGATCCAGCCGCTACTATACGTACTACATTATCAATAATTTTTTTTATGTCATAGAGTTTAATGTCGACGACAGCTGAACTTCCAAAAAATTCATTAATTCTTTCATTTGTGTTTCTACTAAAATTCAAAAACGTTTGTACGTGAGTAGTATATTCAGATCTAAATGTGGCCAATCCATCGTTGATTGTCATCAGCGAAGTCATCGTCGGGATGCTGCTATCATCGACATATTTCTTCGTTGCAGCGTTATCCTTTTTTTTTGGTTTCTTTAAGACCAGTAATTTTATTATTAGACATATTGAGAGAACCAGTTATTGTATCACCTGCGGATAATAAGCGATCATCGATCTCAGTTCCGATCGTGGCGTTGTTGCTGTCTACGTATCTTTATGTTGCCACATCATCGTCTGATTTTGGTTCTCTCACATTGATAATTGTATTTTCGCTCATGTTGAGATCGCCATACATAATATCTCCGATTATTCTGATACGTGCAGCAATTTCTCCCATGAGTGTTAAGACTGATTCCTCCGAGTTTTTAATTTTACCGTTTTTAGTCAATACAGCTAAGTTATTTTCGGTTGCATCTGGAACTCGCAGAATAATATCTGTCAACGGGATATTACTCGTCTTTAATCGTACTTGTTGATCCTGAAAAACAACCAAGTGTTGCATATTTAGATAATTCACTTTGAGGTTTGAGACTCTGATAAGATCTTCCGAAAATATCTACCATTGTATATTCACTAAGACCAGTTTAAAACAACGGTGGATGGCTATATCGTCTGGTGGTATACTCGTGCACAACTTTATGAGGTGGTGTCGTTGATGATGACACACCATCGAGTACAGCAATTACTTCACGGCCACATTTTGGCGGATTAGTTATTGTCTGTGTTGGTAATGTTGAATACCATAGGGGAGTGTTCGGAGTGCTTTGCACTCTGCTGACATATTTTAAAAATTCCTTCGGTGGTGCCAGTCCATACGAATA
This sequence comes from Megalonaias nervosa, assembly GCA_016617855.1. Taxonomy (NCBI): domain Eukaryota; kingdom Metazoa; phylum Mollusca; class Bivalvia; order Unionida; family Unionidae; genus Megalonaias; species Megalonaias nervosa. The sequence goes on from JAECUM010015554.1 coordinate 11,546, forward strand.
AAAAAAATAAATAATTCCACGTGGATCAATCGCGTATGCAACCCAGTGAGTAACTGGACCAGAACTTCCATCGAGATTGATGATACCGATCTCGACACGATTTAGTTGTTTTGGTAAATGATCACGCATAAAAACACCTCTGAAATTTTGATATTTAATCGCGCAGCAGCATCAAGTAAATCAAAATTGGACATGGGATGTATCAACGATGTGTCCCGGGGAGTCTTAGATCTCGACCGTACCGTTCCTGGCAGTCTTAGACCTTCCCCCTTTTTTCACGTCAGATTTCCATGGCTCGTTGAGGGGCTTGTTGAAAGGCTTGTTGCTTCAATGCCGGTATCATTTGTTGCGCTTGTTGAGTGTCCTGTTGCCTCAGCGCTGGTATCATTTGTTGCATTTGTTGAGCGGCTTGTTGCCTCGACGCTGGTATCATTTGTTTTATGTGTTGTATGATTGATGGCCTTATTTGTTCACCGATGTTTCCACCGCGACGGATTTTACCACCTGTTGGTTTCTTTAATGCCATCTGTGCAGCAGTTCCAACTGCAGCGAGTGTAGCTGCTTTTGCAGCAGTTAGAGATGCAACGGCTATCAACGCTGGTACTGCTGCGAGAAGTGGAAATATACCACCCATCTTGACTGCGTCTTTAATGGTACCCGCGGATAGATCAAGTCGTACGCCGGTCTTTGACATTTTTTTTTTGTTGGCGTCATTGAAATGCTTGAGTTGACGTTCAGTCAGCGATATTTTTTCGACCACCTGAGATCTGTCCTCGTTTCAGTGATATTTTTATTCCCAAATCTTTTTTTTTGTTTTGTTTTTTGTTTTTGACGCCGATTGTAACTTTTTAATCTGACCTGGAGTCAGACTGACACTAACATGATGATATGACATTATAATATCATGACCGATTTAATTACATGTTTTCCACTGGGGCATCAATGACTATCATTCGTCCACCAAAACCTTCAAGCAACATTGTTTTATTTGAGAGTATAACAGCGATTGGTCTATAATCAGCAATAGCTGCTCCTCTTGCTTCACGAGCTCGAAAGTATATATCAACTACTGATTATCTGAACAAATGCAAGTGTTCGAGTGAGAAATAATAGATCGGATATAATGTTGTAAAATCCCGCTGAGATATTGGCAACCAGAATCAACATTTTGATCACGCCCCATGAATGTCATCAAACGATGGTACACACGTGCAACATGATTGTTGTCAAAATTCAGTAATATATCCTCAGCCGGTTCTTGATGTCCATTTATTCTCAGTAAAACTTCAGTAACACCAAGTTTGCCAAATATCATTTTACTACGTAACTGTGAGTTTACTTGTGCAGCATCTTGGAAAGCATTAAACACATGTCGCGGCGCAGAGACACCTTGCTATATTGCTATCTGCCATGTGAATAAACCATTATTGTTACTTTGAACACTATCGGCGGTCATCGTCAACCATGATAATGTTGATTTGCTGCCGCTGCCCATAAAAAGAAAGTAGTCGTTGTTCTTCGGTTAGTGATGGAGTCATTGTTGGCATCCACAAAGAAAGTTTTGTCAGTAATACTTTTCCATGAAGTGCCGTGGTTGCAACTGCGTCAGCTCCTTCTGCGTGGCATATTGCATCATCGTCGGTAGTTTTTTTCACAAGGACGATTGTATGTTTAGCCCCGAAGATACCTTTCTAACACCTCTACAAAATCCTAAAGATATGTGACAGGTGAAATTGGACATGAAAATTCCTCATTGTCGTTCAACATTAATCGACGTGTTGCGAATCCCAAGCTGAAATTTTCATTCATTGATACAACTGTGTACCCAGCTGCATTTAGTGTTACGTTTCTATTTTCTGGATGATCAGCTGTATCCTTTGCAAACATCATTGATGGACAGGCTGATCTCGATTAATCACCGTTGTATCTTGCAAGGCCAAGTATCGTCGTGGCAACATCGACGTCTTTCTGAATTGATTCAATATTTCTTCCGTCAATGTGGCACAGCTAAATAACTCCATGATGCCATTATGAACAAAATCAACTCGATCACCAATTCCGTAATCTGTATTATCTAATGTTGGAAGTCTACCTTCTACTTCGATGAATGCCTCAGCAGGTAAGAAATATCTGCTTGTATCCTGAACTTGTAATTCGATTTTTCCAGTTGCGTTAGGTACACGTGCGTCATAAGAATAATACTGATAATCACGTTTCGAGTCCTCTTTCACAATTGGTGCGTCCATGTCGAATGCGGGATAAGGTACATGTTTGAACATCTTTATTATATTTGTTATCGTCTAACACGAATACCACTTCCTGCTATCAAACAAGCAACTATATTTTTTCTCTTTCTTTTTCTGATAGGGGTACACCAGCCAACTCCGTTACTTTTTTATTCGCAGCCTGATTTATCATCTTTCTAACATTTGCAGGCATAACTTCTGTACTGGGTAAATTTACTGGCTTTGGTTTTACCGGCTGAGATTTTCGCCGTATTAATCGTGCTAATCTATCTTTGATTACTGAGAATGCTTTACCGGCGACATCACCAGCAACACCAATACCTTTATCACGAACAACATCAGTAGCTTTCATCCCTAGTTGCTTTACAAATGGTATTGCTTTTGGGGATATCCTTCTAAATATACCCTGAACAATGTCACCAAATCCATCTCCGTAGAACGCTTTGTATACTGGTAATCGCGAATTTATCACACTGACCATGATCGGTCCACAGTGAGCATTATGTATAATCATCTTATTTTCTTGTCACTGATCTAATTGTATACCCTTAATCAATCACGGTGGTACTCGTCGGCGATTTCATCAATGAGGGACCGATAAACATTAATGTCCATGATACCGCCTATAAATAATCTCTGACAAATAACAGCTACTTCATTAATGATTTCTGGGGAATTATTGCCAGCTCGTTTTCCGCCAATGAGAATTTCTAGTCAGTCCACGTCGACAAGGACATTATTGGGACATGGAGAAATAAGACCACTTCTTTGAGTGTCCTAGTCGCTCAGACCACTTCCAGTTGTTTCTTTCTTACATTTTGAACGTGATTCACTCCTGTGTCTAATTTCTTCATATTCCGAATCTTCTTTTTCTTTTTGTTTCCTTGCTCGTTCAACCTCTTTAAGTTTAGGTTTCATTCCTTCTTCTTTTTGTTTTCCATCTTCTCTTACTTGTTCAATATACTCGCGTACCGCATTATTAAAGATGTCAAAATTATTAATATCTTCCTCAGTTCAGATTTGTGGAATATCAACGGCGACGCGATATAAATCCTTTATCCGTTCGGCAGGTCTCATAGTTTTAACATGTTCGGGTTTCACATAATTATTACTATTATACTATCCAAACGCGGCAATATCAAGTAATTGGGTTCAATTCCTGATAGCGGGAATACCTTCAGGTGTGAATTTATCTATGATGTTAATTCTGGCTCTTGGCGGAGGTCGTGGTCGAACTTCAGGTTGTGGTTGAGAGGTTGAAGACGGCCAGCAATATCAACAGGCAATGTCTCAAGAGCTTTTCGTGTTGCCTCAGTTGCTGTAACAATTTGCTTTGTGGGTTCGATAATTGGTTTAAATAACTGTTATGTACTCTCTGTAAATTCCACCTGAGACTCCTGGCGAGATTGTAGTTGTTGCTTGACAGAATCACGGACGGGTAGATATTTCTTAATTTCCTCTAGTCGCTGTCGAACAGTGTGAAATTCCATTATTAATACAATAATGATTTAATTAAGCCACACCCACATAATGCAGGGAGGGCGACGACAAAAACTGAGTGTGGGGGTAAGTAATCAATCACGCCATAAAAAAACGAAAACATAAATGTCAAAAGCGTCAATGACAAAAAATAGCTAACCCATTTAAAGAAGTATCGGTCAATTAGAGGCTTCGGTTTGACGTTATTGACCTTGTAGTTTCACTTTTGTAGGTAGCTTTGTTTTCGCGAATGGACTCTTCTAAAAAGTTGTAGGATTCATCCTCCCTGCTGCTAGACCTTCCCTAACTTATTATCTCAAGACTCGATCGATCAACAGAACATAGTATCTTGCATTGAGTCTCTTCTTATAATTATCACAAAGTTTATAACCGTTCTTCTCCTGGGGTGCACGCCGCAGTTCCATATGATAGAAAGGTTTTTTATTGGGCTAGTTGTGCACTTTATTAAAGAGAGCTCTTATTTACTTATATTTCTTTTCAAATATCAGTTTTAAAATGGCCTTTCTTAGTGGAGAGTTAGAAACTCTAACTTCATGGATTTTCTAAACATGCTGGCTAATGTCATGCATAAGCAATATGTGTGTGTGATTTTAATTTTTAACGTAGCCTTAACAATTTGTCAGTCGTATGACAGTTTATAGCTATATCTATCACGGGGCATCATGCCGCAGACATGTAGCATCGTGACCCACCCAGTAACGCTATCTCAACACTAGGACGACCAGTACTAACATTAACTTCTTAATTCTGAGCTACAAGCGAGACATCAGTTAGTACCATTTTAACAAATATTTGGTATGACTCTGTCGGGATACGAACCCGCGACGTTCCGCATCCGAAGCTGACATTCTAACCACTTAAGCCACCGCAGCAGTCCATAAACAACATGTATCAAGGGAACAGCCGGGTGTGATTCACGCCATGCGCTTTTCAGCATGTTGTCAGAAAGTATGAAGATATTGTAGAAAAATCTTTAAACAAAATCAATTGATTTTCTTATTTTATAGCAGTATGGCCGAATTGCACTGCATAAACAGATCAAAATAGCTTTTATATTCTTCTTAAAAATATTTAAAACATTTATGTTGTAATGTCAGCCATATTGGTTAAATAAATAACTATTTTCGTTTCAGATTCCTTTCTGGTGAGGTATTTAAGGACATTATATCCTTTAGAAACATAAACAGGTCGTAGTAAATATGGCGCGCATTGAATAACGTATCGTAGAAGATCCAAATAAGGTATATCTGGAAAGCGAATTACCGCGAGAATCTCGTATTATGCTATGATAGTCAAAGTGCTGTTAGTGTAAACATACCAATATGTTTCACCTTATGCAAGCGTAATAACTTTATAACTAGCCTAGCTTCCTGAAAGCTATAACTCTACTTAGGCAGTAGATTTTTACTCGTGTCATCATTTTGTCTTTGACAATAGTTCTAATTACATCATTGCAAAGTATAAGATCACTTCGTACCCTCGACCATGCCGAGGCAATGTCAACATATCAGGGTATTGTTTGAATAGCTGCAAAACATCTTTTCTTCAGAATAGAATAATATCAAGCCATGGATAATTATCAGCCCAATGTGGTTAAACATTTTTTTGTCTCTTAGTTGTGTCACATTTGACATTTTTTCCTGACACAGAGTGTGACATGTCTTTTTGGAGGAATAGTTATCGCAGACTTAATAGCAGCCTTGACGTTTCGCGTGAAGTTTTCTTCTCTGAACCTTCCTTTTGACCTTTGCGAAAATAATTAAGCCAACGTATTTGATCCCAGTAGAAAAGATCACTTCATTTTAAATCTGCTTCTACCAAGGTGATCATAGCATGCATTTGGTTGTTTAAATGCAAATACTGACCGCTCCATTAGAGTATTTTTTTTTTTGTTTGTTTGTTCAACGCAGTATTACACGTTGAAATCGATCCTCTGTATTATCAATTTAAAAAAATAAAGACTCTTTACATCCACCTACCCACCCCACACACTCCCGTACTCCCGGACTATGGACATCAGTGGAAGCTTCAATGTATTATGGTACCAATCGCTTTTCGAAATACCACAATGCTAATGTTCGGTGAAATAAAATACCTTTGGCCCTACTTCGGCATGCATATTCGTCACTGTTATAGAAAACAATCTTTGACTAACAATGTTTTGCGAGGAAAGAACCACTTACTCCACAGTAATTAAGAGAGATAACTCTGACAAAACTTGCCAAGGGTAAAGTTATTTTAGCAAGGGATTCACTGATGTGTATCAGCTGCTTATAAAAAAATCATAAAAAAATACAAAACATGATCAAAACATAAATTAACATAATCTCACATTTATAAGCCTGACAGAAACTTCAGCTCTTACATAATGCACCAATCATAGCTTAGTTTTTTTTAAAAATTGCTGAATGCAATGTTTCCTACAACTGTAGCTCCCCCATCGGTCTTACGCAACTGCTACCGTGCCTCTTTAGTAGATATGTATTTGACATTTGGGCATTTTCACTTCTTTGAGTAGAAGAGTACTTACTTGATGTACTGTCTTTGTCACATACCCACAAAAATACACATGGTGATAACTGAATATTGTACCCGTTTCGCCTCCCCCTCCCATAAATTGAAAAGAGTAGCCAGCATATAAAATGGTTCTTCTCCCAGGGTGTGAAACAGTCGGAATTAAACCAGCTTTCTTCACTGAATGCGAGCTACTCAGGGTGCGCAGCGCTGCATCTAATGAGGTAAGGTGTTTGGTAATACTGAAAGTAAAACTGAACCAGGCAATGGATACAAGTCGTTTATATTTCTTTTGATCTCTGGAATAAGGTGACTTGATATGGATTTATTTGCTTTCTTCAACCCATAAGGACGTGTTCTGTTAATAGTGTAAATTTCTCGACAGCCGCTGAAGAAATGGATGAAACCATAACACTTCATATGCATGTACACGATGTAGTTACGTTGCAAGATGCTGTTGAAATTTACAGTTATTGAAGGTATAGTCCTTCTTTTGTTTTCATCGTATATAATAAGTCCCGGCATTATTCTATCAAAATATATTAACATATTTTGTAATTTTATTGTATTACCCTATCAACCCATAGCCTTAAATAATCTGTTATAATATGCTCCCGCGAAGAAGAATTGAGTCTGTAAGCAATGCATCTTAGTAATAATGATATCAGGTTATTAAAATACTTCAGTTCTTCTTGAATGTTGCTGATACATAAAAGGTCAACATAAAAGGCCAAGTGAGTAAATATTTAACATGACTATCTCTCAGTTCATACTTCTGAATTAAAGATAAAGGTTCCACTAGAGAAAAGTTTGACTCATGACTGGAAGATATGTACACGACTTGCATCAACAATATATTTTACCATACCAAGTATTCGAAACATATGTAAGATAAGAAAAAAATAATTATAAGTGAGGCTAGTTTGGAGTTTTGAATTTACGACTATCAATTAACTGGTGTGCTCAATGTGATAGTGCATCTGGTATATCTGCTCATCCCACCCCGTCCTTTCCCTCTCTTTGGACAATTTGTATGACTATCATGTACATCATTTGATTATAGTATTGACTAATTAGTATATCACTGGTTGCAAATATTGACCGATTGGGTTTCATGCTCTTGACTGATTTACGAACTACTGTTAACTTCCAATCATGTTTAGGAAATCCAAAATACTTTCAAATAATGTCAGCTTTAGGTTAATCTAAATGAACTAACTTTTCTTGATTTTTGAATAACTCCTGTGTCTGATTATCACCACTTGTATTGTGCTCAGTGATAGCAATGCATATCATGCGGCAACTGTTTCTGTCCTCTAGCTGTGTTACATCAGTGCTGACCAATAAGTAGAGGGTTCCTTGTTATGTAGGTCATTTGTAACTCGTAAATACATAACTGCAATAATACAGCGTAATTTCATGGTTTGGATATAATCACGAAAAAGGTTTTTATAATTATTTGTACGCGCATTTAAGACTATAATGTAATATCCAAATCATTTCGTGATGACGGTTTGATAGTTGCAAACCATCTTTGACGCCATATATAGCCAGACACTGACTAACAAGCTTAAAAAGAGTGTTCGGCCTAGAACTGCAAGTAACACGTCACATTCTTGCCATGAAATATGCACATTTCAGGCTGGAAACTATTTTAGTAGACATTGTATTGTAGACCGTTTTCGAAATACTGGACGTTACGCTGTTTGTCAGATATAATAATCCTATGTTTGCTCAAACCGATAGCAAATCAGGGCTGGTTCAATTTTGTGATGCTGGTGACAACTTATTGTCCGAACATTTTTCCGTGAAGTTATTTGGACATTGCTAGTTCTAAAGATTTTACTCCAGTAATACAAAGAAATGCTCCTTTAAAAGTATTGTCCAGTGAAGTAATTTGGACATTGCCAGTTGCACGGATTTTACTCCAGTAACGTAAAGAAATACACCTCTTAAAGTGTGTGTAATGTGTGCCCAAATATTGTTCGCAAATCGCAGACTCTATACCAGTCACAAGCGATTAAAATAAAAATGTGTTCTATAATAGTCGACATTTGTTCGGATACTGATGCAAGACAAAGTTATGCTATAATGGCAGAATAGTGTGACCGTCTCTTACCAAGTAAAAAGCAATGAATATGATAAAAATCTAATTTTTTTGATCACATCATAATCCTTGACCGCCTCCTGTTGCATAATTGCAGAGCTGATTATGGATTCCCAATGACTGACACAGAACAAGAATGAATTATTTGTTGATTAAATCCCTATTTATACTCATTTTCACCTGACTTATAACGTAACAAAATGTAAAGATTTCTAACGGAAAAAAATCTCGTCTAACTACAAACGACACTGACCTTGAACTCTTGCTACGAAGGCATCTTGTTTGCAGCTATTACAACGGCTTAATTGTAAATAAAACTCGGCTAGAAAGTTCCGAACTCAAATGCTACAAAGGCATTATTTTTACAACTTACATTCATCGACTACATTTAAGCAGACAATATAAAAAAACGAATGAAAAAACTTCGATCTACATAAAAGTGAATGTTTAATTGATGAAATCTGTTGATTTGACGACAGAAAGGAAGTAAATTAGAATTATAAGGACTAAATTATCATGGCCGGGTATTTATCGACGTGTAAAGTTTACCTAATCACTCACAAAGGTAACGTAAAGTCCTTCGGACTTTATTTAGTTTGTGAGTGATTAAGTAAAATTTACACATCGATATATACCCAACCATGATCAATCAATCTTATAATAACGTTATAATGGTGAGCTTAATGCTCACAAAATTGAATTAGCTCTGAACATTCCATTCAGCTGATAAGCTTCATTGTCTTCCTTTGTGATTCTTACTTTACTGATCATTTCTCGTATATATGACTCTCATTTTTCTATAATTTCTTGGAGGTCTGAAGAAGATAAACTGTATTCCATAATTAGTATAACCAACACAGCATTATCTTAACACATAGTCATGTAATCCACATATTTGTCACACACGGATCAGTCATTGATGCCGCGATATATTACAGATATGTAAGGTTCCCATTGTTCCATTTGGAACAAACATGTAAAAAAAAAAAAAATCAACCTGATTAAATATTCATTACTTGCGACAAAGGAAGTACAAACAATCAACATAATACCATGTATTTGTTATGTCGCTAAATTTTCCAATGTGAGATCTCTTCCAGAAAAGGCTATTAAATATTGTTGTTCTTGTTGTTGTTGTCATGTATATCTATATTGTGTGCTTAACTTGTGTCCGTGGTTGTACTTTAAGTGTTCATTTGTTAACAACATATTTTCGTAGATATCTTTTAGGGAACGTAATAAATATATTATTTATTCCTGTTTCATGTCGGTCTTTGGGAATCTGTGATCAAAGATTGCAGATGTGTTCAGATATACTTCGAAAGAAATTATTTAAATCATTCAATGGAATTATTCAAGAGATCATTGGCTGGATCAATAATTATTTTTGGATTATTGAAAACTCATTCAAAGACATTCTGGATTTTGTCATTGTGGTGCTCAGTTCACTGAATGCTACTAAAAATCATTTAAGGCATTCTATACTTTTGGACTTGGGATAGTATATTTAGGATTATATGGAATTTCATTAACAATACTCTAAGCGTCTTTTAAATTTATGCTTTGTAACTTAGAAAAATAAATAACTTGTTGGTTTTATTTAACTTTTTGGTTTCACTTCGTTCCGTTACTTAGTTTAAGACCTAGAGCCGTAATAGTTACCACAAAATGGCATGACACTAGGAACATGTGTAACATGTTTAGTTTACTTGTACAGCATATATGCTTAAATGCTTGGTTTGGTGCTCCATCTCATTTCGTATCAAAATAATGGTTGTCAGCATGCATACGGCAATATTTCCGTTTTTAAGAATGAGATCTTATTTCGTTAAATGTAGTTAAAATTTCAAAAACCGTTTAACTTTTATAGCATATTAAGTTAACATCTTAACCGGGTGTACAAATATCCAGTTATTACTCAAAAGTGTCTAGAAAAAGGAAACTTCTAGGAGACTCTGGTGTAAAGTCTAGCCAAAGCATGTCAGTAAGGAAATGTCTTTTTAGCAATATCATTAGTTATATAGCCTAGGCAAAACATGTCATTAAGGAAATGCCTTTTCATCATTTATTATAGCGTTTACTTTTCAGTGTGTTACAAGTCTATGCGCTAAAATAAGTAACCGAAAAGAGTGAAGACAACAAGCTTTGTAAACTTTAGCAAATAATTTATTTCCATTGAATACAAAGTGAAAAATAAAAAAAATAAAAAAAAAAGAACTTGCGGTTTTCCAAATTAAATCCAAATATAATCCAAAAATTAAAGACACAAGTCCTAGCAATAAAAGGTCCTGAATCAAATTCAGTTCAAGACCCGAAGAGATTTAAAATATTGAAGGCGATGACGTGTCTGCTATGGCCTGCGTCGTATTGATTTGTCAACAGTCTCTTGTTGAATCACATAAAAATTATTCCAGGTTTGAATTCAGTATAAATTCCAATGAATGTCTTTATCAAAGAATTTTGTCACAGCAATTTGTATTTCAAGAGAAAATATTCACTTGAATTCAAAAATTTGAAGAAAATAAAATTCAGCCCAAACTAGACACAACATAATACAACCCAAAGTGCTAGATGTTAAAGCACGACTGGAAAAATCTTGACAGTCACAAGATAACATAGTTCTCTAATTGAACTCGGGTCACAAATTAGCATTTTCTAAAAACAACAATTACCTAATGGAAAATAACTTTCTAGCATGATTTAATGAGCCTTGCTTATTTAAAACATGATACCCTATAAAATTCACTTTGATATGCTCAAAACCCTGACCCAAATCAAAATGTTTACCTGAATAATAATTTGGTCAATGAGCTAAAACCCACAGAAAATACTGAAGCTATTATTATTTCCTTACATCAATGAAATAAAAAAAATAAATAAAAAAGTCAATCAGGTCAAACAGAACTAACTCAATTCTGGACAAGGGCAAGTCCAGTAAACAATGTTACATTACAGTAGCATGTAATGGAATAAAAAAAATTAAAACTAGCCAACAAACAATTAAACTAAATATACATAACACTTCCCCTCATAAAGAAAAAAAAACGATTTATGCAATAAAGCTTTCTATTTACTATAAATCAAATATGCATGTAGTAAAAATACACATAAGATGAAAACTTATGAATGACACAAAATATTCATGAAACAATATATTTCTATACACGTGAAAGTGCATCTGCTATTAAATTGTCTTTTCTCTTGATGTGCCTAATGTCAATATTATATTCCTGCAACAACAACCTCCACCTTAATAATCTCTGATTTTTTTGTTTTTCATCTTGCCGATGAAAGTAATGGGGTTGTGAAAAGATAATGAATCTTATTGGATACACCGCCTTAGAACATTGAAACCAATCGGTTTAAACCAAGAAGACTAGAAAAAGACAGCCATGCACAAATAAAATTATCTTTTTGCAGCCGACACATTTTCTTTGAATTAATGTATCTAAATTTGCTTATTAGTTACCCAGTAGCCTATAATTACTTCTATAACAGTGAAATATCCGGGATATAATTTGCGCTTACATAAATTTACATAAAATAACAGGTCAGTATAAAATAGTTTACACCTTCCGCAAGAAGTTGAAATAAACCAGTTGAAACATTATAAATTTAAAGGTTTCATTCCTGTAGAAATAGTCGTGTAAACTTTTTGGAAACAAAACGGTTTTTCTGTTTTATTTGTTTGTCTTGTCTATGTTTTGAATTTACCTTGGAAAAAGACTCAGGAAGAGTCGAAAGCTCTCAGGCTAGTTAGATACAGTAGTAATAGAAAACAAGGTTTCTAGCTCCGAGACCCCCTACCCCTCCAAATCCCTTCTATGTTGACATTTTCTTCACCAGCCTTTTCTAGCTCCAATGATGACTTTTATATAATAAGGTTTTTCTAGCATATTTCTGACAAAATATGTTCTGTCGGGGTAGGCGGTCTCTGATCTAGAAACACTCATTTTCTATTATTTTCTATTATTTTCTACTACTGTTACAGCCATTTAAAATAAAAATAATCAAAAAATGAACAGTAGCGATGATGATCGTTATGATCGTTATCACCATTGCCAGTAAATTCTTTACCATGAGGTCCTTAGAGTCCTTCCATTGATGCCTTTCTTATGGTGGTTATGAGGCACTCTTTTTTTTGTTAAGGACTCTCTTATGGCCCACAGACACCTCATGAGAATTTTTCTTTTGGCGACATTCTTTCGGAATGGTCTCGTGTGGGGTACCCCTCACATCACCCTACTGTTTATTTTTGAGGGGCTCCTGCATAAACAAACTCCCCAGAGAATTCCTAAATGTGCGAAACGAAAATTTAGAAATTCTAGGCTTTTTTGATTTCATGTACACACCCCCAACATCAAACCCCGGGGAGAGTGCAAAAAGTTGTTCGACGTGGTTTGGAGGAGTACATGAAATCCTTTTGGAGCTTGGAGCCCCCCCCCCACTTATATATAAAACTGGCACAATGCCCACCGTCGACAATGTGTCAGTCACAGGCATCGAACCTGGGGCCTCAATATGATAATCCAACTTTATAACACTGCACCACCGTCCGATTCTTACAATTATAATTTCAATAATTGTTATGAAGTTACCTAATGCTGTATAAACTACATGTAGATCTAAAATAAATTCACACATGTTTAGAAATTATTGTGCTGAATAAAATGCAGTGTGAATCTAGATTTATTCTAGAAAATATTATTACTGAATAGACTGTAGTGTGGATCCAATAAATCTGGCGGATGTCGTTGTGAACAGCTGTCACATGACCTACTGAGTGTACATTGTATAGCTGGAATTCAATAACTTACCTGGAATTTGCACGGCTATACTGAAGATATAAAAAAACCTAATGGAATTAACGCAAGATAATGTACATCAAAATTATCAGTTGAAGGGTGTAAAATATCATTTTCTGTTACAAATTATGCTGATCCACACTGACAACAGACAAGTTACTGAACACGACACGCACACACACACACACACAAAATCGCGACGGTCATGTAATTTTACGCAATATAGCAAGTGGAATAACTGCTTAATTACTCTACTAGTTATCTCCCTTACAATACAAGGAAGACAGACAGATTTATCTCCCTTATTTTTTAAAGAATTTCATCACCTATTCTTAAAATGTCAACAGTAGCTATCAAGAATAATTCATTATCGTGTTTTTACAAATAAAATTTAATTTTTCCGCTTACTTTTCGATGACATTCAAATAACTCTCTCATTGCTATCCTGGTAAGAACATACTTAACATCTTTTGCAAAAACCTTCGACCTGTTTAGGTCAGTATTAATTTTCGTGTATTTTCTTGAATGATCGGATCATGAAGATTATCGTATTTCAAAATAAGCTCATCTCTCAACTTTTCAAGATAATCAAAATATTTGCTGTTATCAGATTTGATAAGCGAGAGTTTTATTCTGTCAAATTTACTAAAACAAATAACTGAAATTTCATCATTAAATTCATTTGATAATTGCTGGCCATTAACCATTAATTTTTTAATTTTACTACGAACTTCATCCGCTAATGTTTACTTTTCAAACATTATTTATAAAGTTTAGACACAATTGCATAGTGTCCAATAGCTAACGTATTAATTCCGTCCTCGCAATATCTCTTATCATCAAAATTACTTAGTCCACTTTTTATAATTGTATCTGTTTCAAGTTTGTAATGATTTGTTCTGATAGCGTTTGTTTTAATAAAATTAGTGCAGATGTTTAGCGCTGCTGTAAAATCATCAAATTTCATACACTTTTTTACATATCCGCGAGGAATACCTTTTGCTTTTTTTGTTAGTTTATTGTCATCTAAAATTACGCCGTATATTTTACTTCGTAGTCCAACAAATTCCCTAACTGACACAAACATAAATTCATCTTTCATCTTGCCGATGACTTGTTTTATTTGCATCATCATGAAATCCACTATTTTTTGGATAATGCGATAAATCAAATAAATTTTTATTGTCATAAATATCTTTATAAACATCCTCACATTTTATGTTATAAACAAGTGAATCCGTATCAGTAAATAGCAACTCCGAATCTGGCCACTGCTTTTTGGTAAAATTATAGTGAAAGTCTTACATTAGCCATTATGATATATCAAGTAAAGCTGCACCAACATAAATCGGTTTATTTAACTTTAAATTTGTTTTTCGTCGTTGTATTGCAACAAGATTTTCATTAAATATTTTCATGCTGACAAAACCGTCATCGTTAACTAATTTATTTCTTAGATTTATGTCATTTACAATTTCAATATTGACTCTCTTTCTGATATTCTCCATCGTTTTACCAAACACAGAATTGTTCATTAACTTGAAAAAGTTTTTCTCAAAATCAGTCTTAGCAATAGCACGACGTTTGGTATTTAAATCAGTATAATCTGCCATCCACCGTGATTGATTAAATTTTAACACGCGATGAACTTTTGTCAGAATTAGTCCATCATCTACTGCTTGTTTTAAATTTTTGCAATGTATCACGTAATTTCTTTTATTTAATAAATTTGGAACTAGCTTATTAACGATGTAATTTTTTGCTGTTGTCATTACCTGTTGTTCAGGTGATAATAAACTATAATCATCATCATTGACTGAGCACAAAACGGGTAGTCGTTACGTAGATCATATAAAGAACTGGGGTAATCAAGATCAACTTAAACAAAATAACTGACATTTTCTGGTAAATCTTTTCCAGTTTCTTTAAGAAATTGATCTGGAGTTATCCAATGAAATCCACTACATGGCATTGGCTCTGACATTGCATAATTGTACAAATTATTAGATCCCAGATAAATAATATAATTTGACGGTAAATTTTTATCGTAAGTTTTTAAGTATTTATTATTAGCTACCGCATATATTTTGGTTATAATGCTAATTCCACCGAGAATTCCTTTTTCAATAAAGCTAAACATATCAACATCAGTTAAGAGATCCAATTATATCCTGCTTGTTTTTAGCAGAGCATCCAATGACAATCCTGGCGCAGAATAATACCAACATGGATCTAATCCATAATTTTCATGATTAACTTTACGAAAACTCTCGAAAACATCTACTAGTAATCAAACGTCTGTTTTCAAATATAAATGATGATAATCAACAAGTGTCTTACAACCATATTTATTCCAAATTTCCTGTGCGTATTTATAATCGTCATCTGTAATATTTTCATTTTTTAGCTGCGAGTAAAATTTATCTTTGTCAGGAAGAGAAGTTTCATCAAATCTGCTCCAGTCGTCGAGGTACTCATACGGAAAGACGCCTTTTTTTTTTGTCAGAACGACGTAGTCTTCACCTAAGCAACTTTTTAAATTATTGAAACTGCAACAACCTTTTACAAGCTCATACAATGGTGCTGCCATAAATTGCAGACTGTCGATGAAACGTAATTTGCCAAGCGTAACTGACATATAAATTTCAAAATTGTTTGGAATACATTTTATTATATTATTTAATTTTAGTTTAGATTTAATTTCCGCATCACCAAATGCTTCGAGAATGATATCACTATAATAGCTACGAAAATTGTGTAAAACAACGGGAATAAAATCTGGTGCATGAAATTTCAAATTAGAATTATTATGTGCTTCTCCGCGATATTGGCCGGTTAGATGAAAGTGATCGTGCACTTTATCGCCAGGCAGTGGTTTCTCGCAGATATGACAATTAACTGCCTCATCAAAATCAAGTTGTTGTTTGGATGTTATTTTTATTGGAGCTGTTTTAGATAATCTGTTGAAAATTTTATTAACATCGTCTATTAAATTTTTAGTAACCACATGGCAGTATTTTTACCTCTGTACAATTTTAATGGACTTGAAAAATTATCGTTAGCGCAAAAACCTACTTTATAAGTTGCTCCACAGGGAACATGTTGTTGTATTTTTCTGTTGCTTGATTTATTTGGATCATTTTCAGGAACAAGTAGACACTTGAAATCAGCATAAATAACAAACGGAATATTTAATATATGATTATAATTTTTAAATTGTAATACTTTTTCTTTTTCTCCTGGCATTGTTATTTTTTGAACATTAACACAGTATTTAAGATGATCTTGCAGTTTTCATCTTTAGAAAAACCTTGTAAACAACGGTAGCAGAAATATTTCTTATTTTTATCTTTATTATATTGTCTGCCAACTAGGCCATTAAAGTTTTTATCCAAACGTAATGATTCCTATAAAACAGCAAGTTTGTTGTCGATTGCGAAGCTTTTTCTGAAATATACCTTGGATAAACATTTTCACGCTCCTCAAGACCAAATATATTAACTGAAATATTATTTTGCTTTTCAAACTTTGGTATTTGATTTTCTGCAACTGGGAAGTCAATGCCATTAAAATGTAATTTTGATACGTGACTAAAATACTTGTCAACGCGATCAGCATTTTTTTTTTTGCTGGAAACATCGCAGATAGAATAGCCCACTGGAAACATCTGTTATTAAAGTTCTTTACGTTTATGCAACATTTTTGGAGGGAGATCAATGTAAGAATTACCGCGAAGTACGTTATATCTCACTGTGTGAAATAAAACTTCTTTTATCATATCAAATTTCCAACCTGATCCTGATACAGTAAATTCCTCCAATTTTTTTGTTATTTCCTGATGTATTTCATCGGCAACTGAGGAAATATTTGTTCCAGCTAATATTTTTCGTGATTTAGCCGTTAAATATGGTTCGGTAATCTCGTTGCTGAAATCTACATTTTCAAAGATTATATCAAGTATATCCTTTTGAAGTACATGTAACTTTGATAAATAACATGATACTGTGCTATTAGCTTGATGCTTCTATGAACTGCAAGTTCTTACGCTACAATCGGATACAGAGGATGAAACAAATTTGTAGAGTTAAAATTTGCTAAAATATTTTGATTATCAAACCGATAGCTATTGTCAATTCCTGTAAAAACAGTGGCTATTTTTGTAGGTTCTCCTATAGGGGTCTTCTTAGCAATATCTCGCAATTCAGCATTATATTTATATAACATTTTATATATTTAATTGGAGAATTTGAATTTTCAATTAAAGATATAAAAATGCTATATAATATAATGAAGACGACAGAATATTACGTACACCCAATCTATAATAGTTATGCTGGGAATGCATTAGATTCAGTGATTGATGTGAAAAATCAAAAACTGTTTGGTAAATCAACACCAGCTGGAATGATAATAAGTGTTAGAGGAGATTATACAGAACGTACTGAAATGTTTAGAAAAGATTTTATTTACACTTTGTTTTGCCGAGACATACCAACTGGAGAGCGAGTATATCATATCAACGGCGCGGTTACTGATGATAACATTGAAAACTTGTCTTTACAATGTGAATTTCAACCGCATCCCGTGTTTGATCTCTGCGAGGCGAATGATAAAGGAATTATTCGAAATATCCAAACTAAAAAGTATTAGGAAACATAAATAATAGCGGATATCTTTAAAAAAGTTATAGGAACACAAACAGATAAAGTTGCTTATTATAGCCACAGATTCGTTTATGAAACTTTTAACGGACCTATACCGAACGGTTTAGTAATGGACCATGTCAACGGTATTAAAACAGACAATCGTTTAAAAAATCTCGAACTTGTCACCCCGAAAGAAAATAGCAGACTAGGAAACACAGGTAATTATAATTTTAGTAAAGTTAAACCTATTGTTTCATTTAATCTTGAAACAGATGAGGAATTAAAATTTAATTCAATGGCATCTGCTGCTAGATATTTTCAAATACATTCGGCAACAGTCAAGAGAGTTGCAGACGGGGTAACAAAATCAGCTACATCACAATCAACCTTTGACAGAATCGTCCTCAAAAATGACGATTAATTATATTTTCTAGCTCAGTTTTGATAAGACAATTGTGAGCAAACATTAAAACATCATCTTCGTTAAATTTCAGCGTGATAAAACGTTCTGTCATTAAGTTTATTTTTTCTGCCGTTGTTAGCAGAATCTTATTAGAATCACCTTGCATAACGATAACGTCAACAGAATAATAAATATACCCCGACAAACATTTTCACACTGCTTCGGCTAATTCTCCATAATTTAATATATTAACTTTCTGATGATATTTTATCTCGTTAGTCATCTTATTATTGTACATTAGATAAAAATATATTCTAATATGGACGTGATGAAACGGCTTTCTGATATAATCGCGGACGATAATTTTACAGCAGGAGATGCTACAGTCGTAGTTAAACACGACTTGGTTGATTGCACAGAGGATGACATTCTACTTAACAACAAAGACGATCAAAACGAGATTGTAGGTGTAGTTGATGAAAAAAATTACAGGAGACCGACAACTGGTCGATATAATGTACAATATCATATCACAAAGAAAATTTTGAAATTTAATTTTACATTAGATGAAAATCAGTCCTTATGGCAGCTGATGAAACCCTTTTTAAACATTGAATTCCAGACCGACAGAAAAATATAACATTCGATTTTATATTTGTCAAAACATTTAACCTAATGACGATTTCTGACGATCGCAGACGATATCTAATATTGTTATGTAAACCAATAAAATATAAATCTGTCAAACGTAAGTACGAGGAAATTTATAACAATATTATGTCTTCATTTGTTTGGTTGCAACCCAGCTGTTAAATTTATCGCTGTATCCTCTCCATTTAACTAAACTTTTATTACCTTTTTTCCTGATAACTTTTTCAATAACAAATATATCTTGCTCAGTTTTTTGTAGTTCCTGCTCGTAAAAACTACCAGTTATAGGCTCACCCATTAAATCCTTTAGCGCATATGTTACAGGTATTGGCAGTAAAACTTTATCAATAACAAATACTTCTTCGCTCCAGTTTGGAGTAAATCCTTTTCCAAATGTTTTTTTCGTCAGAGAAATTTTAACTTTATCACCAACTTGAAATTTATGTCTGCGATACATATTTTCATTTGCAAGAATCGGATTTTTAATTGCATCATTTGGCGATATTTTTATTGATCTGTGTTTTGTGTCAACAATCTGCTGTAGATCGTCAATATATTTATTTGTATTTTTAGCTGTCAAATGTTTATGTATACGCTCGTTTAGTGTACGATTAAATCTCTCGACGATAACGCTTTTTCCTTCGTTTCCCGTAGCATATTTTGTTATGTTATTTTGTTCCAAAAGCTGCTCAAATTTTTTATTTAAAAACCCCGCTCCGTGATCAGTCCAAATTTTATTTGGTTTTCTTTCTGTACCTGTTATTATTTGTTTTAGTGCATCGGTTATCGATGTTCCTAATTTATCCGAAACGAGTACACTAAACGCGTATTTACTTAAAACATCTACAACGTTAAAAAGATATTTCTTTTGAGCGCCATCAGCGCCAACGTTAAACTGAGCACGATTTGAGACATCAACTAAATCTATCGCCCAGATATCGTCAACGGCATTTGCGACAACTTTACGTCGCGGAAACTTTTTCTTTAGGTTTATGTAGCTCTGATGCCGGATCATCATACAATTCTTGTCCAAGACCAAACCTATATTTTGTTCCTATCATTCCTTGAACTAACCTTCTATCAAATCTCTCTCTCTCTCTCATAGTTACAGGTTTCATATCATGTAGTTCATCTAGCATTATCTTATCACAGCCAGGCTTATCTTACTCGCTATCATGGTAGCAGACATCATGACGCATTGTTATTGCATCAACTTGATTATAAAGCTCTTGTCGTGGTAATGGATTATCATTTTCATCTAGTTGTTTGTCCAGTGGATTGTACGGCCCAGTATATTTGTGGCCAAGCAATGTCCAACCTCCTTTTGGTTTCGGTAATTTTCCAATAAATTTGTGGATGTCAATACCGCTGCCAATTACTTCACAGCGATTGCATGATTGACAGTAAGTAATAATTTTATCTTGTTCAATACAAAGATCTTTGTCACAATTACAATTACATTTCATTTTATTTTTTAATCGTCGACAAAAATAGTTGTCACAATTTATAAATCTGAAAATAATTTATAAATTTTGACAAAATTGTTGCTTTTTCACTAATTTTTGGTTAAAAATCCTGTTTCTTATTTTTTGAGGGTCAAACCTTGAGCGATTTTGTACTTGATTTTTTCAATTGTTTGATAAATTTTATAATCCCTTGCTAAAAAATAATCAACATCAACAAAAAAAAAACAGACAAAACAATTGCTAAAAATAAGAAATTTAAACGAAATTTTTAATTTTTATAAAAAAAAAACTAAAAAGTGAAATAAAAATCCCTCGAGGTTTCACCCTCAAAAAATAGGAAATTGGACCGATTTTCTTTGTCAATTAATTATCTACTAAAATAACTCCAGCTCCAGTTGTCGATTTCAGAAACATACTTTTTTCTACCACAAACAGCACAAACACTTTTTAACATTATTCTATTATCTTTTGTTTTTTCCGTTGTCTCATCCTTATTCTCTGTTTTAATTTTACATTTGAGACAGTATGTTGACATATTCCTTAGTTTAGATAAAAATTAACTGCAATCTCATCGTTTGCGTGAGAAGGTTGCTTGTCAGATTGTAAACTAAATTTTAAAGAAATCAGGATTTCCGGAGTTTTCACTTCGGGACATCTGTCGGATAAACATAATGCAATAATAACCACAGGCGGATGTTCCTACCGGCTGTAGTTGATTAGACGAGTAATTTATTTTCTTAACTTTTGAAACATATATATTTTTTTTAATAAGATCACTCGGAGGAAGTCCGAACGAATCAAGATAATTATTATCGTAGACAGCAAGTGAGTGCCAGATCCATCATTGTAGTTTTGTATATTTACAACGCACGAACCGCCTGCTGGTACATTATCTAAGTCGACCTTAGAATACACTCAGCGAAATCCGACAATGTCATTTAATTTTTCAATTATATCAAAATTACTCAAGGCGACAGGCGTTGTCAACGTCAACGGCGTCTGGTGCATTCCACATCCTATTCCTAACAGATTTGGAATTAGACTGCCTGCTAACCCGCTAAGAGTGGAGCGAAAAGAATAATTCCCCCTTGTTTTGTTGCTTTCAACGACTTTGTCGTTCGCGCTCGAGGACGCTTCGTCATCGCTTTCTTTTCTTAGATTTTGTCGCTTGTGCTGTCTTTTCAGCTGGCATTATATTATTTATTGTTACATAAAACTAACGATAAATTTGTTTGATTCCATCGCCTGACACAGCTTTTTCATTTGCTCCAGATACCGCCCCTGACGCTGCTGCTAGTCCAAGTTTTCTTAGTACAGGTAAAAATTTTGGTATTGAGCTAGCTATTACAGAAAATTCTGGTCCAAAAAATCTGCCGTGTTTTGCCATCGCTGTTATTTGTGCAACAGATAGTTTGAGAACAAAGGGTTTTCCCTGATCGAGATTATTAATTTGCTGTTGCGTTAACATTACTTTCACTGCGGCAACTTTGTCAATCCCCGGAGACTTTGTCAACGACGGAGTCGTTGGGGATATCATTACAGAGACAGAATTACGTTTGGCAACCGCTTCTGATAGTTTTTTAATTTGACCGGGGATAGGTATATTTCTCTGGTTGTGTATTCTGTTTTGATTTTATACTTGTCTGTTAAATTAAACTTGTATAGTCATCCTTCCCTTGGCCGCATCAGTTGTCAAAAATCTATCACTGATAACTAGCGCGTATACGTCATATTGTTCGGCTGGCAGTGCTCCAAACGTCCAAGTGATCTCAATATCAACCGTCGATCCGATAACTCGTGTGGAATGTTTTGATATGTCAAAATAAAAGATAGGATAAAGTGATCGAAATTCCTCTACTGATATCTGAGACCCACTGTCTGCGTCCTGATATTTTTGCGTAGCTTCCATAAAGTACATGTACGGCCGAGATATGTTTCTGGTGGCGTCCACGGCAAAATTGCATTCGATTGCACGTTCGGGATATTGTTTAGAATTTACTCTAACAAAGATTCGTCTGACGTCTGGGTTATCAAATACGGAGATTGTTCATTTCTTGATTATTACGACGTGCCTGTTGTTGAAATACAACGAACAAATGTCGAGGTAATTGTTCGCTTGACGTAGTTGTAACACGCCAGGTGTAATCAGTTGCGTTAGGGATTGCTGTTTGGTAAATTCGGTTTTGCTGAAAATATATCTTTTTTGTGTAAGCGGTCAATAATGATTCGAGTTCCATTGTTTTAGTTACAGACGGGACAACTAGTGGCATCCACAGCGCTAATCTTGTAATAGCAAAGTGTCCTTCAGCTACTCCAGCAGCGTGTATTATACAATCGTTTTGGTCAGCTTGATCTAAAATAAGTGTATGCTTTATTCCGCGAAAAACTTTGTTATATACGCGGCAAAATCCAAATATTGTACTTAACGGAAGCATCTTTGTTATTTGGCGAGATTCTGCGGCAAATGCTTTTCGTTTGGTATATCCTTCGTTATATCTTATATTACGTGTACTAATAGCACCGTTTATTAAATTAACATAGCGACCGCATCTGCGGCTGCATCTGGTGGTGTTATACGAAGATTATTACACACTTGTGTCAGCGAGACTCTCACAGCGTTTGCATCTACCGCTGCAGCTGGTGGATTAGTATCAAATTTTACAGCATTTGCTATAAGAAAATTTCTAACAATCGCTAGATCTACAGCAACGTCAGCGCCCTTTGTAAGAGCACCACCTGAAATAAATTCGCCTAAAGCAGATAATCCAAGTCCCGTATCTTTAAACCACATCATATTTGTGGCCACAGATCTTGAATAATCATCTCTAAACGAGACGATATTTAGTATTGTACTCGCTATAGGCATGTGCATTGAAATATCTTCACAAGTTTGATTGGCCAGTTGGTACCGTGCGCTTTTAAATAAGCTCCAACCGTTATTGGCAAGTGCAATTTCTGCACCAGCTGCAATATTACCGCCTATCGCAGTTAGTAATTGACGACGCACTTTCTTACACCGCCTTGTGCGGTAATAAAAACATGTCCTCGTCTCTTGTGTTAAAAGTTCTGTTGATAGCTTTATTTGGTTCGCTTGATTTCTCGTCCAGATACTCGACATACTCGAATTATGTCACTGTGTCGTTGGTATCATGTTCGAGATCGAGATAATTTTTAACTGACATTATTTATTTTATCCACACAAAATTGTAACGACTAAAAATCAGCAGGCCTTAGTCTTGTTTTCTTTACAAGTTTGTACATTACCTCTTACCACGTGGTGACAGTATTTTTTTGTTGTAGCTATAATGACTCGTTCTGTTTCCACTGTTGGTGCAATATCTGATATTGATCGTTTTATTTCCATTGTTGAAGGTGGGTTGCCTTTAATTTTATCAACGATCTTTTTTGCCTACTGCAGTAACTGCTGAACTAGCTGCCCCAGTCGCAAAAGCTTTACCTGCGTCAAGTGCAATTGGTGCTACTTTACGCGCAATTCCTGGGATGTTTTCAACTATTTTTTTGTAAATATATTTCCAAAACATCCACCTACAATTTTTCTTCTATAAACTTTTTTCTTCTCATCTTTGTTATTTAATATCGACCTATAAAATTTACGCCGACGACTACGTTGTGATCGCGCGTAAGTGTAAACAATGCGTGACAATTACATTGTTAAGATCTATTTGTCGTCCTGATTGATCCTTTAGTTGCATTGTTATGCTGGTTATTTTATTTTCGGGAGTAATCGGATAGTATATTATTTGTCGAGGAGTAATTTGCATCAGTGAACCAGGCGGGACACCTGGTTAAAAATATAAATAGTTTGACCTTGGCTCCCTAACGCCGAA
The DNA here is from genome assembly GCA_016617855.1 of Megalonaias nervosa. NCBI lineage: Eukaryota > Metazoa > Mollusca > Bivalvia > Unionida > Unionidae > Megalonaias > Megalonaias nervosa. Next base: position 35,732 of record JAECUM010015554.1, read on the forward strand.
TAAGATCCTAGTGCAATAAAACAATTTATTAAAATTGTATTTACTTCTGTTATGTTAACTGGCAGATCTCCGTCATTCGATATACTTTCTTCTGCAACACTGCCGTATCGTTGGTTTTTAAATCCTAGCAACGATGCGATGCTAGTCGCTGGTGAAAAATCAATTATTAAATTATTTTTTAACGTGATTCTAGCTCGTAGCGTATTATAGTTTGGAGTAAGTTCAAAATTGTCTGCGGCAGTGTATTTTGTTATCAGCTCTCTTATCGTTTTGTTGAGATGAATTACATTATACGCCCCTTGTGGTATTTTAACTGACACCCAAGCACCAGAATTAAATGTAAAGTCGTCGCTGACGTTTGTTTTTAATGCCATATCGTAGCGGAAATTAATCCAATTTCGTATTGTTTATTTGGATCTAGTATTATTGGTGGATTGTAATAGACAGAAAAGTTCGCACTGTTTCTTGTTGTTTGCGATGAATTATGCAATAGTGTTGTTGACATTATAACAATATTTTTAGATAAGATCACAGTGTAAAATTTGGTACTCGGATGACGTTAGTAAGCTGCTCGATCTACGATGATCTAATATGTCTATGATTTCTTTGTCGATTTCTGTGCTTTCATTCCCAGATTCTTTTAATGATATCAGCAACATAAGTCTGTCAACCAGTTCGGCGTTTGATGTATAAATACCTGTTCCAGTTTTTATTCTATCCTCTGGTAATATTTTATCTCGTTCGCTATCATACTTATCAAATAGTCTTTTGAAAGTCCATGATTTACCATAATCTTTTGATCTATGTCGATACTGCTCTGCTGTCTCTTTCATCACTTGAGCAACAACTCCATCTCTTATTTTATCCATTTCAGCTAACATATCTGCTTCTGTTTGAGCTTTTTCTGTTCTTTGATCAAATTTTATACCGGGTCTATCGATTTCTCCTAATTTAAATATTAAATCTATATATTTTTATCTTCGTCAATTTTGAATGTCTTCAATGTCTTCGATTTTATATTTACCAATAAAATCATTATATTCATCATCTTGTATTCTTTCACGTGCCATTCTTCTAAAAAATCTAATCTGCTTTTCGATACGCATTATTTCTACGGTGGTTTCAGCTATCACTTTTTGTTTCTCAGCTAATTCCTTAGTTTGCTCTGATAAATTCTCTAGTAACCTCCTTAACTCAGCCGGATTAACTGTCAATCTTGCAATATCATGTTCACGCTCAAGGGGGTTATTCATTAATCTGTTAAATTCGGATTGTCGTGCAGCAGGATCAGCAATGTTTCTTAGAATTTCCTCTACAATTGTTTTAGTTTCTTCTTTCGATTTTTCTCCTAGTAAACCTAACAAACCTTTTCTTGTAGTTTCATTTTAGTTCCTCTGGAGATAATGTTGATATTTCTGGCTGCTTACCGAGTACTGCTTCGGCAACAGGTTTAAAAGGTTTGGTAGTTTCTTCTTCTACAGCACGTTGTCTTTGACGTACCTCTTCCACGTTTTTCTTAAAAGCAGCTCGAGTTGTAATACATTTCTTTAGTAATTCAATATTTTGTTGATGCTTGTCCATTGTTTATTTTTATACGCTCTATAAAATTCATCTATAGAAATGTGTCCATCCAACAACGAAACATTTTATCCGGATCATGTGCTAGTTTGTAAAACAAAAAGAAATTGTATTTGTCCTCTGTAGCTCGATGATATAGTTCAATAAATTTATCTTTTATTAAATCACCGCATTGCTCGTTTGCAATATTTCTCACATCAACTTTATCTAATCCGGGAAATAGTATAAAACAACCAGTATTTCGCCTAATAAATCTATCAACGTTATAAAATCCTTGTGCGAGATAAATCGAATTAGATCTTCTGTTACGCGATAGTGAAAAGTATGATTTAATCTTGTTCATCTCCTCGTTGTTCAGCGGAATATCGTCAAATACAACTATTTTATGCTTGGACGAATCAAGTTTGTCGATGGCAATTAAATCTTCTGGTTGTTTTATCAAAAATATATCATCATCGGCTCCAAGTTCATGGCGGAGTTTATCATTATATTCGCTCAAGAACTCGTATTTGTCTTGTTATGGATTAATGATATAAACTGGATCGCAGTTAAAGTTATTGTTGAATAAAAGATTTAGCAAAAGATTTGTTTTACCAGAACCTGTACGACGAACTATAAGATAATGACAATCTAGAAGTTCATTGTTATGTTCATGCTTGATTAATCGTTCGGTGTCAAAATTTAATATCGTTGACTTTGCCATTATTGTTATATAATTTATGTCATATAATTTACATAATATGACCTATTATACAAAGTTTGGAACAGCACTTACGGGATCTCATTCCGCTGACTAACCAACAATAACTGACACGTCATCATTAGTGAAAAAAAAACGGCGATACAATGACAGGAAACATATTTATGTCAAATCAACGAGTTCTAGGTTTAGAAACAATTTTTTTCCGCCAATAAACGTTGTTGATACACAAGCTGTTAGTTATGCACAACTAAAAACAATCGACAATAACAAACTATCGCTGACAGGACGAACTTTAAGCGGTAACTTGGATATGTCAGGAAAAAAAATAAATTTGGAAACCGCGTATCCGCCAGCAAACTTAAATCAAACACAAGCTGTAAGTTATTTACAGTTAGAGTATGTGGATAATAACAAGCTTGATAAAACCGGTGGAACGGTTATAGGTAATATTAATATGTCGAGTAAAAAAATATTGGGCTGGAAACTGCGTATCCACCAGCAAATGTTGATAATACACAAGCTGTAAGTTATGCACAACTAAAATCTGTTGACGATAACAAGCTTGCTAAAGCTGGCGATACAATGACAGGTAAAGTTGTAATGAGCAATAACTCAAAAATAACTGGATTACCGACAACCTCACCATCATCTAATGATACTGATGCTATTAGTTACGCTCAGTTAAGAGGAGCACTTGCCCCATATTTGAGACAATCCGGTGGACCAATGTCAGGCAATATAAATATGAGAAACAACAAAATAACTACGACGTATGTTCCAGTTAACCACAATGATCTAAGGAATAAAGCGTATGTTGATTGTGTATATGGTGGTGGTGTAAAACGAACCAACAATAATGTTGGGTATATTCCAACACTTTCTAAGACAACTGATAACCGAGTTGGATTTGAGGTAAGCGTATCATCATATTATCCTCAACATTATGTCCCATTGCAGTTGCTATTTGGCAATTTCATTTGCGCGGTCGATTAAACTCTAGAGTTGGTCGAATTTATAATTGGCGATTGGAGGGATCAAATTATAATATCGACTGGGTAATATTGTATAGTATAGATAACACGTACAGCACCATATTTTACGACTCGAACAGCATAGACTGTCAACAAGTACTTGTATTTTCGAATTTATGTTGTCACTGCCGCACATCCGTTTCCGGGATTGACAGCATTTCAAACATATACACTGATCAAATTTAATCTAATATTGTATAATAAATGTTAAGACAACCACTCACAATCATTGCGAGAAAATTTTATGATAATATATTTAACCCCAAAATAGATGTTGGGAACAAATCACTATCGGCACGTGTGATAAATACTAGGAAATATTTTTTCAATTCCAATGATAACCTCTCCATTGTCAGAAGAAGACAAAAATTCTATTCTCGTTATGCATATGCGAGGACCACAGCTATTGAAAGCAATGGAAAACTTTGATGTGATAAGTAGACACTGTTATCCTGATGATTGTATAGAAGAACATAAACAAGTTGAAATCCTGCTAAAAAAAATATTGCTCTAGCTTAATTTTGAAAATCTAGATTTGATAATAAAATCAAACTTAATAAAAACACAAGCTTATGGTGAAGTAGTAGAGGAAGAAGAACGAGTAAACAATAGCCATGATTATCTCGACGAACTAGTGGAAGCTACGATAATAGGAATAAAAAGGAACAAGAAGTTATACAGTGGTTTTTCAAAACGAGAAATTTTTAAGTATCTCGGTATGTACTACCACGACAAGGAAACCTAGTTAAAGTCGTTTGAATGGCACCGGATACGGAGTTAATTATTAAAGCGTACTCAAACGCAATTCTGAAAGTGATACGTACAAAACCAGAATTTGATCCGATTATTGTTAACAAATCTCTAGCGATAATCAAAGATTTTGACAATGAAATTAGTAATCTCAGTGATGATCAGCGAGGAAAGTTTTTGAAGAAGTCGATCAAACAAAATTGGAAGAAAAGATTGATTCTTATTACGACAAAGGTGAAGAACATGATGTTCCACTTCCATCACTCCAACGCTCTAGACAATTGTCATTACAAAATTATTACAATGAAGTCGAGAAAATATTCACAAAACCATACGAAAAATTATTGTTTAAAGTAAATGATGCTACTGATCTTATCTTTTTTGAACGAGACACACTCCGCAAATTAATATTAATAAATTTCGTAGTCGCATACGCAATTATCAGAGAGTATCTTGTTCTCAAAAATTTCACGTTAGATCAAATAAGTTTGGTATTAGGGTTTATTGATGAGACAGAAAGAGAATACGGTAATTTGGTGAATGAAACAAATTTGTATGAAAGTGATTTAGAAGACACGTTTGATTCCTATAGTTGGTTTTAAAAAATGAGATACTAACATATGAACGATATAAGGATACTTCGTCTGATGTTTACGACAAGTACAAAGATTTTATAGCTGATTCTAACAATAATAAGTTTCGTGAATTTCTTGATTCATTTGTTGGTACTAGAACTTTCACTATCGTGTGAAAATTGTAAACAAATATTGTATAATGAAAAAACAGATCGTCGATTTCAATCATATTTCAGATGAAATTCAAAAACAGAATGTTGACGCACTAACGCAATATTACAAATTTTATTATAAAAACCTCTGGTGTGTAAAACAATGTTATAAGTATTACAGTAGAATACTTCGAGTAATATCATATTTACCACTGTTCATGACCAGCTCTGGTATAATCTCAAATGGAGCATCATTAAACCCGTTTTTATTAATAATATCTGGTGTTGGTGTTTCTCTTTCAACAGTGTGTAAGAAAATTAAGCCTCGACTTGAGACCAAAAAAAAAAAATGCTTGTAAAACAGCAAGTATCACTTACAAAAAATTATTTGATCATATACGATCTTATTTGCGAGGCGTAAAATATGATATGGACGATTTAGTACGCGAGTTTCGTATTATTGACAGTATGTTAACAGATATTTTACCAATGAGAGTTAGCAAGTACGAAAATAATTATCATAAAACATGGCTGTAACAGTAGTAATAGAAAATAAGTGTTTCTAGATCAGAGACCCCCTACCCCGACCAAACATATTTTGTCAGAAATATGCTACAAAACCTTATCATATGAAAGTCATCATCGGAGCTAGAAAAGACTAATGAAGAAAATGTCACCATAGAAGGGTTTTGGAGGGGTAGGGGTCTAGAAGCTAGAAACCTAGTTTTCTATTATTACTGATACTAGTTTTGCACTGTTCGTTGTCAGTTCATTGCATTTATTTTAATCTGGATCCAATGCATTTGAAAGACTGTCATTCGCCTTATAATTTGTATTAACATATACTTATATATATATATATATATATACTATATATATATATATATATATATATATATATATATATACTACTCTATATATATATATATATATATATATATATATATATATATGCGTGTGTATCGTCTACGATACCAAAGAAAAAGAAGAAAAGAACAATGCAAATATCCGGCCACGAATACATTAAAATAAATTCTGGAATTTCTACATTCAGTAGTCATCATTTCGCATGAATATCCCAACAACTGGAAAAGCTTAGTGGTGAAATTGATACACCTTAAGTATGAACATTGATCGTTTCCCTATAAAACGAATCAAACTATGAAATCACACAGAATTTCCACTGGAATTCTGTGTTGAAAATTGAATTTATGTGTCAAACGTTCTACTGATTCGAAAGGGTAATTGCTTTCCGATTTATAGTTTGTAAAATAAATCTAGTTTTAAATGTTAATTGTCATAGAACTGCGTCTTTGACTACTTCTTAGGTGCAACAAATGAAAGGTACATGATTTGAGTCATAATGAACGAAATTATTTATCTTTCTTTCTCTATAAACTGTCCATTACAATAAACACTATGTGATAAAACGAATTTCAAATGCCAAGGCTCGCAAATGCTGGACACGATTCAACTCGTTTCATAAATTCAGCATTAAATCATTACCTATTTGAGATCCTCTGTACAGTTACGCTCTGTTATATTGAATTTCAGCAGCATTATCACTAGTTGTAGGAAAACTAGTAGTGGATATCAAAATTGAACTTTTAAAACAAGATCTGCATTGATCATTTTAAATGCATTTTCATCTCTTAATGAAGAGAAACAAGTGACCTATCAGAGTAAACTGTCTTTCCAAAAATCATGTATGCTTTTCAAAAGAAAATAATAAGAGTAAACAGAAAGCACCTTAGTGGATTGAAACGGATGAGATTACGTTTGCTTGTATTACAATAAAGTTTTAAAACATCTGCAGTAAAAGATAGATTTTACCTTCTCTTCGTATGTGAAATGTAATTCACAGTCTATAATATGTCAGTTTATCACGGAAATATTGGTGTAAGTAGATTATGTTAATCACTGATAGAGCTTGAATAAAAGTTAAATTTACATCGACGAGAACAAAGAGCGTTTCTGTTTTCTTTACATGCTGATAGTTGCTGTTCTTCTCAATGAGTTTGGTATCATATAAGAAACATTGTAATGCAACAATAAGTATTAAAGATTAAACTTTGCTACGTATTGCCCCGCTTTGTTGGGGTGGATGTAGTGGAATTTTGGTTATCGTTATCTAGAGGGTGATCGCCTTTGGTGTTATTGTCCGGATCGAGTAAATATCAATATAAAGTGTGAAACTTATAGGTGGGATAGATAGAGATCTGAGCAGATATATAAAACAGAATGACACGAGTACATGACAAATAGCAATTTTAATCAATTACATAAATAACCGTGACAATGCATTACATTTGGAAGATACACTTCTTTTTGAAACAAATCATTCACCGAATTTCAGAACACAAATATACTTATATAAATAGCAGATATGTTTTAAAAGATAGAATTAGTTCATCATAGAATCGAGTGAACAATCGAAGTCATTGCCCTGGTACAACTTCATAACTTGATTATTTCTGGTTCATTCCAAATTCACTGTGACTGTTCTCCAACTTTTCTGGGACTGTTCGTCTTGGTCCTTTCCACTTTTCCCTCTCCAAACTCTCTATTTTCTCGCCTCTTTCGGCCCTTGAACTTTGTGTGGGTAGGTGGATATGTAAGTAAGTGATACGTAGATACTTCGATAGGTCGATACGTGGATCCGTCCCGTAGAGCTATTTCACCTTCCAAAAATAAACAAAGAAGCAACCTAAATCTTCTGTCAGATATCCTACTGGGAATAGATCATTACTCCCCCCTCGTTATGTCAGATATAGTTCTATCGGAATTCAAACAGATACCAAAGGCTATCTGGTCAAGCTAAACATGGCAGACCATAAACAAACCTAGTTTCGTAAGATTAATGTACTTCCTAACGGCTATTTCATCCTGACTCACGTTAACATCCCCCGAGACATCAGTTCCGGTCTCGTCTCAATTACACAAATGAATGAATAAAATTCATTACATGGCTTAACTAAGTTATTTCTAGCGAATACACACATTCAAGTCTCTAGCATATATGAAATCTCACTTCATGGTTTAACAACGTTAATTTCAGTCAATACGCACTCAAGACTTTATCATACGTGAAATCATCTAAGGTCGGTGAATTCACACGGATTCTCTTAACTCATATCAACTAAGGTAAGGCATGAAATTCTTAGATACATATTTGCCTATAACAATCAAGACGACACATTCAAACAATTCGTCAAACTTATACACAGAATATCATTGTACGGATTCATATAGATGAACTCACACAGTTGTATTCATATCAAGAAAATTGATCTACGAATCTAAACAAATAAATTCATGCAAATATAAGCAAATAAATCAAACAAATCGTTATATTGATATTAATGAATTACATGAGACTGGCGCAAAATACCATGTGTTTTCAAGCTTCGCTCGCTTCTACCGCCAACATCGAAAATCGTGTCTGCTGACTTTTCAGACATCCAATCCCTTGGATAATTATTTTACGAGTGAATTTCTTCTAAATTCCAACTCGGAGTCTTCTACTTTTGTTTTCTCTTGCAGAAAAGTGTAGACTGACTAAACTTTTGTGATGAGACATATTAAAACCAAGGATTTCGTGTGGGAATCACGCCCCTTATCTACAGTAACCAATCCGGATTAAATTATCTTTTCCGCCTTTTCTACTAGGCGCCAAATTTGTAGTCTGCGTGACCTCTAGATTCCAAAATAACTAATTCTGGAAAATTTCAAACTCTGACAATTCCGATACAAGATCAGTCTGTCTGACAATTAAATAAACGAATGTTTAATTAAGAATCGTTCTCTTGCGTGTCACAGAGATTACAAATCTGTGCAGTATGGTGATTTAAAAACGCGCCGGTCCCCATAAATCTAATTAATCGTTTACCTGCCCAAATTAATGTGCTCTTCATAGATCAACATAAATTTGCACCCTTACAAACTTCCTAATCAGATAATATAAAAAAACAATAACCCCGTTTAAAGAAAATTATGTTTATGTTTTCCATCTTTAATTGCAAAACACAAGATTAATCTCTTGTAATTCTTTTGTAGGTACACAAACTCCTGCCTACATCGCTCCGTGATATAACATAAATGACTGCCGGCACCTTTACGGCTAGGTTGCAAAAGAACAAAGCGTATAAACCTCATTCAGTGATCAAAGATCTATGCAGATTTTATATGGTAAATCAATGATAGACATGGTAGTATGTTCCATGAAAGCTTTTCACTGGATAAACATGTAACTGTAGTATATGCATGCGTAGTGATTAAGAACATTTTGTCAGAATTGTAAAACTTGAGGCAAAAGTCTTCATTGTTTACGTGAGCAAATACATGAATTATTCAGACTGAGTTGAAAGTTTTGCATCGTTCATTATTATCAGTGTCGCTCAAATCCAGCAGTCACTTACTTCTCTGTGATTAATTGTAAACATGTATTGTTCTGAGTGTGTCAGTTCTTCTGTGTTTATATATATATATATATATATATATATATATATATATATATATATATATATATATATATATATATATATATATATATATATATATGTGTGTGTGTGTGTGTGTGTGTGTGTGTGTGTGTGTGTGTGTGTGTTTATATTTGTATTGTTCCATGGGGAAGACCTTGATAAGGTCTAAATGACCGGAAATAATGCTCTTTCACCAAGAAGATTTTTCAACTTTTGCGTTACTATCTACAAACCACTCTCTTCCCTGTACCACAATGTTCTACATACATATCCAGCAAAAACATATGCATGCAGCTTACACATTTTCATTGCGATTTTCATCTGTCTGTGTTAATTATTCAGCGCTTCCGTTTTATAGATTTCTCTTAAAATTTAAACATGTGAATAGTTCAGGTTTTCTCTCAGCTTTTGTGTTACGTGCATTGCGTTTCTACGTTATTCCAATGAAAAATAGCTCACTTAGCTCCAAACGTCGAGAAACTGTTTTGCAGGAACCGTTAAAAATTCATGTAACATAATGGTCATGCTTCGGATCCATCATTACCAGAGTCTCTTCTCCTCAACTTGGAACAAAGTAAAAACAACCAAGCAAACCTACAAGACAAATGTGTAAATGTTTCCATTCAATGCAAAAGTATTTTTGAGGAAGTCAAAAAGTATAGGGAACGTTGGTTTGTACTAACTGACCCTTGTGGAAATTCTTATTCTGCTACTGTCTATGTTAAATGTCCTTCCTGCGAATTTTGGTTGTTTAGAATTTTCATCCCTGTTACCTATCCCAGCTAGGTAGCGCTAAAACCAACATGTTCGTCGGTACCTAAGTTTATTATATATTGAAAGATACTTTCGCAGCAATATATAGTAAAATTGGTTTAACCTTCCATTATATGCTTATATGAGAGAGAGAGAGAGAGAGAGAGAGAGAGAGAGAGAGAGAGAGAGAGAGAGAGAGAGAGAGAGAGAGAAAAGTTACAGTAATGGTTCTCATCGACCCTCGTTTTTAGTCCAGCCACCAGATTGTTTGTATTATCTCTTCACCGATTTTCTTGCTGACATTTACTGATATACCTAGTACACTAGCAATGACCTCACTGATACGTGGTAATAGGGTTAACCCTTTACACGTAATCAAAAGTGACTTATCTCTTATATGTTCATTGACTCACGAGTTGAGTAGTATTATATGCCGTGAACTGCTTACGGTGAGTGAAATATTGCATTATTTAACAAGTGTAAAAACGTTCATGTCAAATAAACATGACTTTGAGATTATATACGTCAACGTTAAGTGTTTTGAGTCATTAAATAAAGCTGCTATGTGACGTTGTTAGGGGATATGACACAGAATTTTACATCAGAAACACTCCAATGGAGTGAAACAGTTAAAAAAGGGGGGTGGGGGGGTGTGGCCGGAAAACTCAGTAACATACCGAAGTGCACTTTGCAAAATAGATATGTGTTTAAAAGCATTATGGTACCTTTCTGGAATTATTACTATAAGTTCAGAGAAAGGAAATTCTCTACTTAGAAAAAGAAACTTAGGAATGTTCCGCCAACAATATGTTATTTGAATAGATATCTCACCATAACAGTCATACGTACACACGATATTACGTGATAAACAAGATATATGTATATGTAAGTTTTCCAGAGTGATTTTACGATCAGTAGGAGAAAAGTCTGAGACTCTTCTGGCTCTTCGCATGTATGGTGTAGCGAACGCTTTTATAACACGAGATGACGCTTATCAAGGTCAACGTTATACGATCAATATTAATAGAATATTGTGTTTGAATTGTAAATATGCTGTGCGCAAACTCCAAACATGTGGTCCCATTACTATGTGTATTTTCATGGCTTGCTAAGGTCAGTCAGTCTCTTGATTGTAAGTGAAACTAAGTATAATTCTTCGTAAAACAAGCGTGTTTTTGCAATGCATACAATTTCCCATTCTTATTGGAGCAATTGTGTTATCAACAGAGGTGCATATTTCTGCACGTTGGTAAGACCTTGAATTTCTTGGGTAAGTAAATCTTGCAAGTAGTCCGTAATCTCATAATGCCTAGGTAGAAGAGATCGGTTTTCAAAAACACCTGAACGTATGAAGATTGTGTTCGGCGTACAAGACCATACCGACTTCTTTAAACCACTATTTACCGCTGACACAAGTATACACGTGGGATCATGTGACGTGATCCTTCATGCCTGACAACATCTAATAAATAGAAAAAATCCTGTATTATCCCCAAGCAATGTATGTTCATAAGAAGTCGTCCACTGAGACTATAATTAAGGATGTTGCGTGAGTGATCATTTCAAATAAAATGTATGAATAATTTCTAGTTTTTGAGGAACTGTTACTTACATGTAACCAGCCTAATCAAGCAAGACTTACAATCATACTGTTACTTCCATTTAACAAACATGAAACTATTTTTGCACGCAGGCAACCCGAGACAGGAAGCCGATTCACATATCATACTTACATTTAACTAACCTGACAAAGTTAATTAAGAGTAGCCGTGCAGTCTAAGGCCGTTATTTATACGCATATAACCTTACACTGTTTACATACATGTAGTCATCCTGATGCTCTTACCTACATGTAGCCAACTAAAACTGTTACATGCATCAAGCCAGCATGAGAATGAAATTTCGTGCAGACATTAAGTTTGAAACTGATAATTACGCGTTTCTAGAATGAAAATTATTACTTACACGAAGCCAACCTCAGGCTGTTACATGTAGTCAACCTTTATGCTTATGCAGCCATTCAGTCTGAAATTGTTACTTACATTCATCTTATATAGGCAACCTGAGAATGTAACTTGCATTTAGCTAACATGAGACTGCTACTTACATGTAGTCAACATGAGACTGTTACTTACATGTAGCCAACCTGAGACTGTTACTTACATGTAGTCATATCAGAAAAAAAACAAAAATAAAATGTTTATGAGCCTGAAGGAGCACCAGGGAGGGCGAACCCTACAACTTTTTTAGGAGGGTCCGTTCGCGAAAATAAAGCTTTCTACGGAGATGAAAATAAAGACGTCAATAACGTCAAACCAAAGTCTTTAACTGAACCAAAACTTTTCCAGTTAAGTTAGCTTATTTTTGTTACTTTATTTTTTGACATTTATGTTTTCGTCGTTATGGCGTGTTTGTTTACTCACGCGCTCATTCACTCGATGTCGTCGCCCTCCCTGCTGCTATGTTTATTTTTAACCAAATATTGTATCGAGATTTACACGATACTGCGACCAAGGATCATGTAAATTTATTGTGATAAATCCGTGTGGAGTAGCTTGCGCTTTTGAAAAGAAGTTTTTGAATTTAATCATACCCATGTCCTCTGAACACCAAGTCTGATGAATGTTTCGCAGAGTATGTGTATCGACTCCATCAAACACAACGAAAATATTGCAGTTATCTCTGATCACTTTAGGTATTTGTGTATATCGCTGAGTAACATAAATTACATCGGTATTTTTGTGTCTGCTTCGGGAAAATATCCCAGCTGGATTTGATTGTTTGTCCAGCATCACATCATCATATACTACGAGATTATTAATACGTCCATCGACATCATCCACAGATGGAGCTTCATCAATATCGTTGATAAAATCAATAATAAAATTATCATCTTCATCTTCGTCCAACGACTTCGCTTCTTCATTAAAATCTTTAAGCACATCGTAGCATCGCTGATCATCTAAGGATGGTGCCACCAAATACAACTTGTCCCACTTTAGCCACCTCATTATCAAATTAAGCAACAACTGCGTCTTACCAGACACAGATGGACCTATTATAATTGCTCTGATATAATTTGGTAGCGCTGCATGTTGCTTGATTGGCTCTTGCTTTCGTGTCGCTGAGAAATCAATGACAGCCATGTTGTACAAATATATAATAAATAATATGAATTTATATTGTGTTCGATGCAGAGCATCCACCCCCACCAGTGGATTAACAACAGTAATAGCAAAAAATGAAAAGCATGCGCTTACAGGCTAGTGTGCAAAATGTGGCGCAAACAAATATCGATTTATTTTGTCTCGTACGAAGACAAGTGGTGATATCGCTGCTTCACTGGGAAAATTACCAGGGACTCCATGGGCTAAATACTCAGGAGAAAAACATCTTCATGGATATAATTATTGTGGTCCTGAACCCGACTTGATACCATACTTGACGAACGAGATTAACCAAGACCCGGAGAATATCCAATTAATGCGATTGATCAAGCATACTACGTTCATGATGTTGCATATAAAAATAAAGATTTACAACGACGACATATTGCAGATGTGAAGATGACTCACGCGTTAAATTCCATAAAAATATAAATCTCTCAGAGAAAAACTTGCTAGCTTCCTAGTAAAATCTGCCATGAAAGGTAAACTAATGTTAGGGGCTGGTAATTTATCATAAATAACTATTATGATAGAATCGATTTCTTATAGCCCACGAGGATATTGGAGAGTTAGAGCAGCGATTTGTAAACTTGCTGAAGAAGCAAATGTCACACATTCTGTTCCAGAAAATTGGTTAGCACTACAGGCAATATGGCAAATTTATCTACCGCCACCTAAAATAATTCAGTACGCACATTTTGATTTCATAGCTCCGAATGAAGTTCATCAAGCAGACATTTTATTTTTACCTCATGATACTATTAAAACACGTAGACATCAATCACGCACATACAAATACGCGTTAACTGTCGTTGACGTTGCAAGTACACATAAAGAAGCAGAACCACTATCAACAAAAGCAGCAACTGAAGTTGCATCTGCTTCTGAACGAATTTGTCAACGAGGATCCGGACGACAAGGTGGTCTATGATGTCCACAGCTACTACAGGTTGATCCTGGCAAAGAATTTTTTGGTGCAGTATTATCTCTGATGAAAAAACATAACGTCGAAATCAGACGAGGACATACCGCAATTCATCGCGATGAGGCAATTGTTGAACGATTTAATCCAACACTTGCTGAGAGATTATTTGGATATCAATATGCAAAGGAAATATCCACAGATAAAGTATCTCGTGAATGGGTTGCAGGACTACCAAGTGTGATAGCTGCCTTAAATAATGAAATTACTCGTGCGACGTCTATGAAACCCATTAATGTGATCACAAAAATACATATACCAATACAACCACGTAACACTTCTTCAAAAGAACCAGTATTAGGCAATGTAACTGTAAGATATTTATATGAACCTGGTAAAAAAAAAGAGCAACTGATTCTATTTTTGGGGTGTGACTACACATAAAATTCCCAGCGTGGTAAGATCCACGGGTAGACCTGCAATCTACAGACTAGATTCAACTGCTCCTCAGCGTGGATTTGCACGCGAACAATTACAAGTAATTCCTGAAGATACACAATTACCGCCGCCTTCACTTCTGTAAAAGCAGAACAAGAACACCCCTACGTCGATTACACTCAAGACAGGTCAAGATCACATGTTCGCGTGTGTGACCGAGATTGCTATTAATTCTATTCACGGTGAATTGTTTTGGATTATTATTCGAATACTGCCAAAACATCACTGTATTACAGCTTGCACAGTTATTATTCTGTCGTTGTTTCAGTGTCATAATAAACTCAGCGTCGATGTCAAAATCACGTTGTTTTTTGTTTCTTTTTTGTCAGATTGTCGATAACCAGCTAATTTCTCCTTGACAACTTTGTTGTTGACTTCAGTATCGTTAGTGATAATTTCATCGATCATCATACGATCCAATACAACCCTTCGTAACTGAGATATTCTTCTGACTCTCGACACTGCTAGATAAACTAAATTCGACCATTCGATCCTATCATCGACAATCCAGATATTTGTATCAGAAACAGTTAAACCCTGCGATGGGTGAATCGTTATTGCGCATTCTAGCGTCCACGGAGTTTTGTCCATCGTTAATGCGCTCTCAAGGGCATTCACATTAACAACAACAATATCATTTACGACGAGTTTTTGCTTCTGATTCGTTCCTGGAATATCAACCTTAATATTTTGCTTTCTTGTATCTGCTGGGCGATAACACAATGGCACAGGTAAATCTGAAAACTTTTCTTTATGTAACAGAAATAATTCTTGCTGAAGCGTATTACGAACTATCTTCCTACTTGCAACTATCAAATCATAAGGTTTCATAAATTCCAAAAATCATTCATCGTAGACTCTGGAATTACTTCACGCATTATTTCACATTGAATTGTATCTGGCTGCAGTCTGATTAATCTTTTAAATTCCTTCAGTTGTTCATCAATAGCTCTATGATCATCTGTTATCTCCCGATAATAATCTTCGAACTTTTTCATCCATTTGTGCGAAGATGATCCAACAAAAGGCGCTGGTTGACCATGATTACCGCACATGATAACAGCAGTATTTCTCTTTAACAACCAATCAAGAAATATTTTTAATACTTCCAACGGTACCGTATATATTTTATCCCCGATAATAATCTTAGGAATATATTTCTCAACCCATTCGTTTTGAAGTCCATTAATCTCCTTTCCACTGAAAGAAACTATGATACGTACACGAATTAACTCCTCGTTCACTCATTTCTCTGGCGAATCTATGTGTGGGTGTCAAAACAACCATATCAAAATTTTAAATAATTCAATCGCACATGTTGTTTTACCAGAACCTCCCGGTCCATTGAGATCAACAGTCTTATGTCTGGCCACATGATCATATACAGATGGAGCCGATGAAAATTCCGATAAATGTTTATTTTTACAATAATTATCCTCGGAAATATAATCAGCAGATTCCGAATAATCGAGTATATTTTCAGGTTTTATTCTCCATTGGCCCCATGATGCATCATTTCCAATTTTTAACTGTCTCAGTGATTCTGTGTTTTTTATTAATATAAAATGAATCTCTGGCGACTCTAACTGCGGTATCAGAAAATCTATTTATCATCGATAACAAATTTATCGAAACTTACTCAAACATCGAAAATCTTAAATGAATGAACTGTAGTGATTCACCTTCAGTGTAGCTCAAGATTTTACCTTGTCGCCAGAAGAAAATCATGAAGGGTGTTCCATACACAAGCCATAAGAAAGTCATCAATGAAGGGACCCTTCAGAACAATTACAAGCACAAATGAAGGGACCCCGTGGATGATAACCACTCATAGCTGCTACTGTTTATTTTTGTTTTATTCTGATAATAATATTTATTTCTGATTTAGAAATGTTTATATTTTTTTAATTCAAATTCAGATATTCAAAAATATTATTACTTGTATTTTTATTTTCATTATGATTTAGATTCAGATTTATTCAGAAATATTTTTATTCTGAATCTGATTCAGATTTATTTTTCTTCTAATTCATAAATATTATTATTTTATATTTATTCTGATTCTGATTTATTTTTATCTTTATTCTGATTCTGATTTATTTTTATTCACAAATATCTTTATTTTAAACAAATATTTATTATATAATGAATTCCAAAAATATTCATGCAATTATTTCTCAGATTAAAAATTAAATGATGAGGATATAGAATTATCTAAACAATTGGACCCTAAAAAATTTGTAAATGATTTTGAAACGCTACAGGAACGAAAATATGTGGGAGATATACACTAGCGGGTATAGATTCATTAAGTTACTTCAGGCCGTAAAACAATCTCTACTTTATGTCGATGATGAGGATATTTTTAGTAAGATCAGAGTTATCAATCGAATACGAAACAAAAAGATTATGAGTTCACGTGTGAGACAGCTGAAAAAACTTGTCACCAAAGAAGTCACTGACGAAAGTCAAGAAGGATTATGAAAGTGGCTCAGATTCAGATTATAATATTTATTCTGATACAAATTCAGATTCATATTATAATATTTATTTTTAATCTGATATTTTGTTTATTTTTTATCGAGATATTTTTATTATTTTGAGTACCATTTACCCCATCGATGTGGTGAGTTTAGTCTGATTTTCAGTAAAAAAAATAAAATTTAATTATAATATTTACTCTGATCCTGGTTTTACTTCAGATTATAATATTTATTCTGATTCTGATTCAGATTATAATATTTTCTTAATTCTGATTCAGATTCAGACTTGTTTTTTTTATTCCAACAAAAGGCATCTACCATCTCACATAAAAACTTATTGCCGGAACTTCAATCCTTAAATCATGCAAGTATCCCGTTTGATTAGTAAGTTTAAAATGTATCCTTGATAATAGCAGATTATGACATCGCAGATAAACCGGACTAACGGGTACTGAAACAATTAAAAACCCAGGAGGTACTTCGGGGGTAAATGAATATAAGATATATTCTTGCTGTGCTTGTATGGATTTTTCAGCATCTACTTGATAACTTCTGTCAATAGCACCACATACCAAATTGACTGCGATCGTTGATGTGATCGCGACAACACCTGGTGATATATGCTGACCTCCACCGTATGGATCATTGTTATGTCTGAGAATACTCGCCGGAGGGGATATTTTTCTCCACGCGTCTACGATCTTTCGAAAGTATTCATCGATGATATATTTGAAAGTTTTTTTTTTTTTTTAGTTATCGGCGTTGAATCCTGGAAACTTAAATGTTGGTAAATCTGCTTGTGTTATTAAATAACTACCCAGAAATATTTCTTTAGCTGTTAAGCCACCGGCTCTAAAAACTTCGTGACCTTCAATCACCGCTTGTATACTTTTCTGATGTAAATTTTCGAAATCCGATGTTAATTTGTTCAAATGTTCTACTTGCTTGATGATTTCACCTCTCAGATATTTGTTAACAGGGGGATGTTCGTTAATATAACTGGTGAATGACTGGCGTAGTTTTTCACTCATTCGCTTGTCCTCAGTATTAGTGATTTTGAAATGATTTTCGATTTCTGATCCTGAAAATGAATATCTTGCATGATTTCATACCAGAGCACCATTTATTCTGTCGTTCCTCTCCTGAGGTTTGATGATTTCAAATCCTAATTTTAATTTGGTATTGATGTCCATATTTTGTAATCTGGAATTTTTTTTCACGTACACTTTATTTTTTGTGGTGAAATCATCACGTTTAGGTTCTGGTGGTCCTTGATAAACCGGTGAAACTTCTGGCCATCCTACTAGTTCTGATCGATGATTGATATATATATCTACGGCGTGGTCTGGTGTTGATATATCTATCGCAGCTGATAATGTTGGCTCATGAACCGTAATAGCGATTTTGGATTTTTTTCCTGTGATAGATTTAATCCTGAGTTGGAATTCATCATTGATCTGTTCGATTTGATAACTGCCCGTAGGAATACCAACAACTTGCCAATCTGGAGTTCCATCGGGATTATTGTTATAAGAAAACACTAACGTATTATTTGCGGGCAACCCACCAAATGACTTAGATTTAATATTTGGCCAGTTGTAATATACTCGTATTTGTGCTAATGCTATTTCTTTGGCTGGAATTGCCGGTGGAAAGACAATGTCGAATTCCGGATTAGTTGAACTCGTCGATATCATCGTGGCTGTTGGTAATGTTGTATTAGCGACGATTTGTTGGAGGAGTTCTTGTGGCATAATCATTTTATTATTTACTTACTGATTTAAATTAAGGTGACTCCATCATTTCCGGAGACAGCCGGGTTTGGTTTCCAGTTGCCAAACCGGAGGTGTCGTGGTAAATCTTAATCATTTCTGCAAATTCGTGATCTGATATTATTCCATCATTGAGCCTGATAATATCAGCGATCATAATTTCGCTTGTGCGTGTGTTGCCGATGATAATAACATTTGATATTCATGCAGTTTATCAGCGGCACGCGTAGATATCTTTTCTGCAATTATATTAGGAATACCAGCAACACCAGTTATAGCTGCAATACCAATTCCTGTTACTGGTGCTATTATATATGTGGCTGATAGTGATTCGATTACAGTTGCTGTTTCAGCGACTACGGCAGATGCAAAATATAGAATTCTGTCAGTAGCAACGACACGTCTACGATATTATTTTATTTTTACTGTGTACTCGTGAATTATGTTTTTCAGTTGAGTCTGTAACAAACACATTTGTTCGTATTTGTATTTGTTTACAAAATTTAGATCTGACATTTGTGAAATCATATACTATAAAGTATTAAGTAATCATCTGAGGTGTTTCAGCGACAAATTCCAGACACCACCAGTATGACGCTGCCCTTAGTTTTTTATCAGATGGTTCCAGTAAAAACGTTTCTTCGACCGCTTGATTTAACACAAAAAACACGGTTCCAGCAAATATCCTAAATTTTGCAGCGCTGAGTACGGACAGCCTATATACGCCAATGACTTCCGCGGTATGTTTGGTAGTGTTATTTTCCTGTGACCATGTTGATGATCCTGATGATACTGTGTATACCACGTTGGTGATCTGCTTGTGAGGAATTTTAATCAGATTCATTTTTTATCGACATCAGGAATTCCACTGATAATATCTTCTAGTTTTTTGTTTGTTAATTTCAGAGAATTTTGTGTTAATTTCAGAGAGTTTTACGTCAACGACTGCTGGACGTCCAAAGAAATCATCTGCGATTTTACAAAGTATTTGAAAATTTCCAAGAACATTTCAAAACATATCCACGTGAACGCCATATTCATCCCAGTGTGGTTAATTTGTCATCGATTGTAGTATCTTTATCAACTACATATTTCTTTGTTGCGGCATCTTCATCACCTGTTGGTTCTCTTAAAACAACGATTTTATTTATATTCATGTTGAGGATACCTGTCATTGTATCACCGGTGGATCGTAAACGATCAGCAACACTTTTTGTAATTTCATTACTGATAGTTGCGATTGATACATTTGAGTCTCTGATTGTACCGCCGTCAGTAAATACTGGAATATTATCCGTGGTAGCACCGAGAACTCTACGAATTATGTCGACCCACTTAATATTATTTCTCTTTAAAACACCGTATTTATCCTGAAAAATAACAACTTCATCCCGGTCAACTCCAGAGAGGTTTATAATATCAGCAAGATCATCTCTGGGGCCCCGAGTGGCCGAGTGGTCTAAAGCGCTTACCGTTACGGATCACTGCCATCTCACCTCTGTCTGCGTGAGTTCGAGTCTCAGGCTCGGCTAACGTGGGCACGTGAGAAAGCCTGCCAGTAGCTTCTCGTGGGTCGGTGGTTCTTCCCGGGGTTTTCCAGGGTTCTTCCTCCACCAATTATACTGGCCGCAATGTATAGCCTATCTTGTCCTGAAAAATGGCGTTAAACCCTACAACAACAACAACAATAACAACAAGATCATCTCTAGTAGCGTAGTTCGATAAATCAATATCACCTTTATTTTCTTGTTGTTCATAGAGGATCTTCCATAAATATCAACCATTATACAATTAGCGATTATTTAAAACAGAACTCGTGTACGTATGTTCAACTTTATGAGGTGCATCGAAAGATATTGTAATAGCGTCGAGTACAGCAAGTGATTCACGACCACAAATTGGCGGATCAGTTATTGTCTGTGTCAGTAATGTTGAATACTATATGGGAATACTTTGCATGTTGCTAACGTATTTTAAAACTTCCTTCGGTGGTGCCAGTCCATACGAATCAAAATAAATAATTCCACGTGGATCAATCGCGTATGCAATCCAGTGAGTAACTGGACCAGAACTTCTATCGAGATTGATGTGTTACGAATCGGCTCGTTTAAAGTAACACAAAGAAAAGAGCGAAGACAACAAGCTTTGTAAGTTTAACAAAAATAATTTATTTCCCTAGAAAACACGGTGGAAAGGTGAAAATATGAAATAAGACTTACGATTTGCGAAACAAATCCAAACATTTGTCCTAGAATTGTGAAAAACATATAAGTCCTATCAATAAACAGTTCTAATTGAAGCTAGTCTGAATCTCAGTTCCGTTCCAAGATGGTGGATGAAGACGTCAGACGAAGTGTTTGAACAAATGTCCAGAATTTTCACTTTGAATCACAATTTGTACTGTTCTGTTCCAATTTAGAATCAATTTCACTAAATGTCTTTGTCCAAAGCCAGTTGTATATAGCTCTCCAGGGAAACTAATTATTATTTTAAAAGTAGATGAACTATAGCTGTCATCTATAACAATACACATCTTGCTCTACAGACGTACAAATGAACAACTCTTTCCAGCACCTGATAAAGAATACCTTCTTCTCAAGGTATATGAACGACTCTACAAGTTGTTAAAATATGACTCTGACTATTTCACAGATACCTGAGTATTTAAACTGAACGAAAACGTCATTTCATGCACACGCACGAAGAACGCATGGTGATTTCAAAATCTCACCATCGCATTACACGATATAATCATACATGCTTGGCAAATGACCTTGGCCACAACCAATCATTTACCTAGCTTGTTTATCAAGCCAGCAATCTAAAACAATTGCTTACGAAATCCTAACAGTCATATTTACGTTCTAAATAAACACGACGTTTCTTTCAAAATGTCAGACCCTGTGAACACAACAAAAATTATAATAATGAAATAAAAAATAATTCAAATTTTAACACACAAGTAATTAAACTACATGGTCGTAACAGATGATACCGGTTTCAACACGATTTGGTTGTTTTGGTAATTGATCACGCATAAAAACACCTCTGAAGTTTTTGATATTTAATCGTTCAGCAACATCAAGTAAATCAAAATTGGACATGAGAAATATCAACGATGTGTCCCCGGAAGTCTTAGGCCTTTTCATTACCAAGAACGAGAGGTCCCTGGCAGTCTTAGACCTTTCCCTGTTGATTGTTTTTTTTTTAGGAAGCCTTTATCCCTTATCCTCTTGCTTTCTTTAATGCCATCCCAGCGGCAGTTCCAACAGTACCAAGTGCAGCTTCTTTTGCAACAGTTGCAGCTGCGGCGGCTATCAACGCTGGTATGGCTGTAAGAAGTGGAAATACACCACCAGTTTTGGCGATGTCGTTAATGTCACCTGCAGAAAGATTAAGTTGTACAGCGGTCTTCGATCGTTTGGCTTCAATGAAGTGCCTGAGTTGACTTTCTGACAATGATAGTTTATTCGGACCACCTTCGATTTGTTCTTTTTTTAGTGATATTTTCACTCCACAGTTCTCTTTTGATACTGCTTGTAGTTTTTTAAACTGACCAGGAGTCAGAGTAACACTAACATGATGATATGACATTATAATATCATGATCGATTTAATTACATGTTTTCTACTGGTGCATCGATGACTCTCATTCGTCCACCAACACCTTCAAGCAACATTGTTTTATCTGAAAGTATAACAACGATTGTTCTATAATTAGCAATAGCTCCTCTTGTCACAAGAGCTCGAAAATGTATATAAACGACAGATTGCCTAAACAAATCCAAATGTACCAGTGAGAAATAATAGATTGGATACCGAGTTGTAAATCTAGCTGTGATATTTGTCAACCAGAATCAATATTTTGATCACGTTCCATGAATGTCATCAAGCGATGATATGCACATGTTACATGATTATTCTCAAAATTCAATAATATATCCTCAGCTGGTTCTTGATGTCCATTTATTCTCAGTGAAACTTCAGTAACACCAAGTTTGTCAAATATCATTATACTGCGTTCTTGTGAGTTTACTCGTGCAGCATCTTGGAAAGCAATGAGTATATGTCTTGGTGCAGAGATACCTTGCTGTGATGCTATCTGCCATGTAAATAAACCATTAACGTTACTTTGAATACTCTCTGTGGTCATCGTCAGCCATGATAATGTTGATTTACTGCCTTGATCCATAAAAGAAAGTAACTGTTGTTCTTCAGCAATCGATGGGGTCATTGTTGTCAACCACAATGAAAGTTTTTGTTAGTGTTACTTTACCAGCATCACCAGCAGGTCGCCAGATTGCACCATCGTCAGTAGCCTTTCGTACGAGTACAACTGTATGCTTGGCTGCGAAAATGACCTTTCTGACATTTCTGCAAAATCCAAAGATATGTGACAGTGGAATTGCACATGAAAATCTTCTAATTCCATCTTTCTGCATTGATTGACGTCCTTTAAATCCTAGGTTGAAGTCTGGATTAGCATTATGAACCACCGAAACCACGTCTACGTCGTCTGCAGCAGCTGTAACTATTTTTGGTCGTCTTATGTCATACTGTCTGTTGTCAGGATGGTTAGTGGTATCCTTTACAAACATCACTGACGGACCAGCTGATCTTGAATAATCGTCGCTGTACATTGCAAGGCCATGTATCGTCGTGGTAACGTCGACGTCCTTCTGAATCGATTCAATATTTCTTTCATCGATGATATACGTAGCACTGTCAAACAACGCCATGATGCCATTCTTAACAAAACCAACTCTAAAATCAGCTCCATACTCAGTATCATCTGTTTTCAGAATTTCACCTACTCCTTCAGTAAATGTTTCAGCGGGCAAGAAATATCTGCTTGTATCCTGAACTTACAGCTCAATTCGCCCACGCTGATTTGGCAATCGTGCGTCATAAGAATAATATTGGTAATCACGTATCGATTCATCTTTGAGAATTGGTGCGTCCATGTCGAATGCGGGATCAGATACACGCTTGAACATTGTATTATATTTGTTATCGTCTAACACGAAGACCACTTCCTTCTATCAGTCTAGCAGTGATATATTTTTTCTGACATGGGTACACCAGCCAACTCTGCTAATTTTTCTTTCGCAGCTTGATTTATTATTTTACTAACATTTGCAGGCATAACTTCTGTGCTGGGTAATTTTACTGTATGAGGTTTTACCGGCTGAGGTTTTCGTCGTATTAATCGTGCTAATCTATCCTTGATTTCCGAGATTGCTTTATCGGCAACATCACCAACAGCACCAATACCTTTATCACGAACAACATCAATAACTTTCACCCCCAATTGCTTTGCACATCGGTATTGCTTTAGGGGCTATCCTTCTAAATAGACCCTGAACAACATCACCGAGTCCATCTCCCTAGTACGCTTTATATGTAGGTAATCGGCAATTTACCACTCTGACCATGATCGGTCCACGGTGAGCATTATGAATGATCATCTTATTTTCTTGTCAGTGATCTAATTGTATACCCTTGACCAATCACTGAGATAATCATCAGCGATTTCATCGATGAGGGACCGATAAACATTAATGTCCACGATACCGCCTGTAAATAATCGTTGACAAATACCAGCTGCTTCATTAATGATTTCTGTGGAATTATTACCAGCTCGTTTTCTGCCAATCAGAATTTCTAGTCTGTCCACGTCAGCAAGGATATTATTGGGACATGGAGTAATAAGACCACTTCCCCTGGAACCTGTACCAAGACTACTTCCAGTTGTTTCTTCTTCCTCTATACGAGGCGGGACGAATGTCGATTTTCCTGGCGATAATATGTCTCCGGCTAATGTCGCTCTTTTAATTTCTTCGACTTGTGTCGCAAAAGTTTTAAAATTATTTTAATGTTTATCGGTGATTGTAGATATACTACGGGACTTTCGAAATACAAAAGGAACCCAAATTTGTTTTTAAATACTGGCGGTCTCTGGATCTAATACTCTATAACGATCTGGATATCCTGTTGTGGCAACCGCTACAGTGTTTTCTCGAAGTATCCTACGACCCTCTTCGGTAAATCGGGCGGGTGGTTTTGTTTTAGGTTTTGGCGTAACAAGATCCTTTACATCACCGACCTCCTCACGAACTTTGTCAACACTCTCAAGTACTTGTTGTATTTCTTCTTGTAATTGTGGTTGAGCCGCAGCTATTCAGCTGGAAGTTCTCGTAGAATCTGTTTTGTTTTTTTAAGCTCTTTCTGCTATTTTTCCAGTTGCTTTAGCGGTTTGCTTCAACGTGGGAAGGAGATCTTTGGTAGCCTACGTAACCAGTTTAAATAATTGTTCTGCAACTTCTGCAAATTCCACCTGAGACTCCAGACGCGCTTGTAGTTCTTGCTTGACAGAATCATGGACGGGGAGATATTTATTAATTACCTCTAGTCGCTGTCGAGTTAGTTTAGCTTTATGCGATTGCATTATTGATATAATACTGATTTAATTAAGAACACCCACATAGCAGCTGGGAAGGCGACGACATCGAGTGAGTGAGCGCGTGAGTAAACAAACAAGCTATAACGACGAAAACATAAAAGTAAAAAAATAAAGGAACAAAAATAGGCTAACCCAAATAGAAAAGTTTCGGGTCAGTTAGAGACTTCGACTTTGACGTTATTGACGTTTGTATTTTCATTTTTGTAGGAAATATTATTTTCGCGAACGGACACTCCTAAAAAGGTTGTATGGTTCGCCCTCTCTTCTGCTGAAGGAAATAAACATTAAATTCACGACATAAAAGTTTCAGGTCTAGTGCAGCGGCATGGCACAGTATATCAAAATGAACATATATTGGAAGATCTAAGCAAAATTAAAACCTCTTGCAGACGCTTTAAGCTATGAACAATATATCTTTTTAACCACCCCGTTGTTTATGATAAAGAATATTGTGCTCTGATTTGAAAGCAATCTGCTATATAACTGTCACTGCTATAGAGCCGTGTCTGCTAGGTTAAGCATGCATAATTATGAAAAACAAAACAAAAATGTAGCACTGACCGAATGTGTAAACCTGACAAAGAAACACTTACACGATCATAGGTTAAAGTGAAATACGGCGAGGTACCAGTGTATCGGAATACAACATTAGTCAGTCACGGCCGGGAGAGTTAGTATAGTAAGCAGTCTGAAACTAAAACTAATATTTACTAGACGTTTTGAACAGAATCTTGTGACATATTTTCAGCTTCATCTGCCTGATTAAACTTGTCGGAACATATATATATATATATATATATATATATATATATATATATATATATAGCATAACTATATATATATATATATATATATATATATATACTCTTTCCATATATATATTTACGCGCGCGTAAGGACATTTATGGGAGGTGTGATTGGGTCTACAATTTCCCGCCAGATATTTCGCGTAACGCGCTGTCAAGGGCCAATAAATTTAATGTTTTGTATCACGTGTTCTGCCCAACCAATCGCAATGATTTCGCACCGGATGCGCGCGGAGCGATTCTCTCTGCTAAGGACCTTGGCGTCAGTTGAACCAGTTTCCCTCTGGGGTGCAGACGTGTTGTCTTTTTTGATAGCAATTTTTTCTTCGTGGTTATCGTTTCACGCTGTTAGACCTTCCTCTTTTCCTGAAATTTTGGCACATGCAGATCGTTCTGAAAGTTAAGTACTTCATTTTTGTATTAACGTGTTTCATTATGCTTACCTTTCTTTTGCTATGCATTACGTCACACTCGCACTGGGTCATTTCATCTGTTAAATATTGCAGCATCATTTGAAATCAGAAGCAGACGCTAGATTGCGCCCCGATTTTAAC
Organism: Megalonaias nervosa; assembly: GCA_016617855.1. Classification (NCBI taxonomy): domain Eukaryota; kingdom Metazoa; phylum Mollusca; class Bivalvia; order Unionida; family Unionidae; genus Megalonaias; species Megalonaias nervosa. The sequence continues at coordinate 62,419 of JAECUM010015554.1, forward strand.
ATTCGTCGCTATTCTAGAATTTATATGCATGGGGTTGGGGGCAGGACTGTCGACAAAATTATCAGGCACGATCTCTCTGTTGTATGCAAAATTAAACCTGACATAATTGTCCTTTTGGCTGGGGAAAAAGATTTTGATCGGGACGATCTGACATCGCCAGAGGATGTCGCCTACAAGATCGTAGGCTTGGCGTCTATATTGCAATGTAAATATCAAGTTTAAAAGATAGTCATTTGTGCCTTATTGCCTCGTTTTATGGCAGGGAAAGGGGCGAGGGCCAATAATTTAGACCACTCCTACATAACATCGTACAGAACTAAAGCACAACAAGCAAATGCCATTCTACGACTTGAGGTGGAGAGACACAACTATCTTGCATTCTGGAACCACAATAATAAGTTCTCTTTTTCTGAAGAAGCTACAACTTGCATTCAAAATTTTTGTCGGGACGGCGTTCATTTGTCCAAGATAGACCAATGCCACCTGTACAAGCCGCTCAGAGGGGCTATTATAGTGGCTTGCAAACAATGTCGCCGGCCAATTGTATAAGAACCATAAAGCTAAATGTAGATATATGTCCAACCGTCCATTACATAAATTCATTTCATCTACATATTTGCCTAAGAGTGTTTGGTCCGTCTTCTGACCTTGTCACACTGTAAAATACTTTTTAACAGGATTTGCAAACGTTTGCATGTTTGTTTTCTTTCAATTGGTTCCGTACCACTTGCTTACAAGTTGTCCAGCTGGTTCAGTACCACTGGACTGTGTGTTAGCCAGTTGGTTCCGTACCACTGGTTTTTATATTTTCTTTCAATTGTTTCCGTACCCTTTGCTTAAGTTGTCCAGCTGGTTCCGTACCACTGGATTGTGTGTTAGCCAGCTGGTTCCGTACCATTGGTTTTTATATCTACCTTGCGTCTTCCAGCTGGTTCCGTACCACTGGATATTATATTACTTTGTGTTTTCCAGCTGGTTCCGTACCACTGGATTGTATGATTGCCAGCTGATTCCGTATCACTGGCCTATGTGTTTACCAGTTGGTAATGTACCACTGGATTGTGTTTACCAGTTGATTCCGTATCACTAGCCTGTGTGCTTACCAGTTGGTTCCGTACCACTGGGCTGTGCTTAGCAGTCGTTTCTGTATGTTTTCCATTTGCTACTATTTCATGCTTGGCGTACTTGGGTTCCGCACCTTACTATTTGTTCTAAATTGGTCATTTGTGCTTTCTGCTTCCACCACTTCGCTCCATGTAACTGGGCTATGTGTTGCCCAGCTCGTTAGGCCCTGTTTGTACTGGTTTCATGTTGCATTCCGCACCTCAAAACATTGACCCACACTGTTCATAGTAAGTCAAACTTGGTTCCTTTTTTCATTTTCCTTTCTTACTATTGCCGAATTCGTTCCTCATCTCACTACAGTGAACAGTGGGTTTCATAATTTTACAATAAAGGTTATGCATTTGCAACGATTGCTACGTAGTAATAAAATGACATTGATGTAATTGCTAACTTTTTGTGGCATTCATTACAGAATGCCCCCTACGAAGAAAGCTGCGGCGGCGTCGCAAGTGGCAGTGAAGAGAGCCAGACCATCAAGATCCAAAGTCCAAGGGGCAGCGAAGAGGTCCAGAAAGAATGCGCCATTTTCAACACCAACTGCCTCCATCCCTCAACCTGGCACGTCCACGGAAAGGGCTTCGATGGACCCCCATCTTCTTAATGTTATAACCCAAGAACTCTCCGACAGGCTCACCACCCAAACGATACAGGAGATCAATAACAGACTGGATCATCTGGTAGCTGTGCTCAGACCGTCCACGGAAAATAGTCCACAAACTGGTTTTCAACATGTACCCACCGTAGCAACAGACAACACACCAGCGGCATCCATGGTCTCCCGTGCCATTGTGGAAAACACAGCTTCATTTACAGGTACAGCTGTGGATATAGGTAACATCGTCCAAATCGTTTATTCCTCCGGGGAGCTTTCCCAATCACAGTTTGTAAGCTCGTCGGTCTCCCCATCCACCTTAATCCTGGATAAAGTTAAGGCAAACATATGGGCGGGCTCATACATTGATTTTTATACCCTCCTGAATAACGCACAGGATGCGGGTTTCAAATTTCAATTACATACGCACAGTACTGGTCCTGAACTTAGCATTGTCCCAAACGTTAGGAACATCCAACTCACAATCGGACAGCCGATTCTTGCCTGGAGCAGGTTCACTAGTGTCTTATGTGAGAAGCATCCCCTGCTTAGCACCTCTCTTCCCCACCATATGAAAACTGTCCTTAAACTGGAGGAGAGAGGCGCCGATTGGAGGTACAATGATCACAACTTTCGACAATTGGTTGCAAAGGGGGAAGCTAAATGGGGTACTACACATCTAGAACTCTACATGAAGGCTGTGCTAGAGTCGAATCATAACAGCTACACACATACCAATCCCTCACAAAGTACAAACACAAAGTATCCGAAGGGAGTTTGTTTTATGTACCACAAAAACGGTGGCTGTTCATCGGGTTTTTCATGCAATTTTCAGCATAAATGCTTCAATTGTTTAAGGGGACATTCATTCGTTCGCTGCCCCAAACCAATTACTCACCCCTTTAAGGTACTCCCACAATACAGCCAGCAACCGCAGCGACATAACAACCATCTTTTTCGTTTCCAACGATCAGACCAACGTCGAAATACTAACCCAAACATCAAGAAGGCTGTCGGCAAATAGTGCTGACCCTTTGCCTACACCGGTGAAAATTTACCGCTTGCAATATTGGCTCCACGATTTCGATCCTGTCACAACGGAACACCTGCTTTTAGGCTTTTGAAAATGTTTCGATGTTGGGTATAGGGGGACATTGCAAACACAAGTATGTAAGAATCTGAATCCGGCTAAAACTAATACCCAAATTACTGAAGAAAAGATACAGAAAGAATTGGCAGCGAGTCGCATTGCTAGGCTTTTTCGTACAAAACCATTTCCAAATTTACACATTTCGCCTTTGGGTCTAGTGGAAAAGAAAACTCCTGGGTCTTTCAGACTAAGTCATCACCTTTCCTTCCCACCGGGCGATTCAGTTAACGATGGAATTCCAACTCAACAATCAGCAGTACACTACGAAGGCATTGATAATGCCATCATAGGTATAAAACAGCTGGGTAGGGGATGCTTTTAGGGCCAAAACAGACATATCAAATGCTTTCCGTATTCTTTCTATTTGTCCCATGCAATATCATTGCTTCGGCTTTTTGTGGCGGAACAGGTACTATTTTGACAAATGCTTACCAATGGGTTGTAATTCCAGTTGCCAGATATTCGAGACATTTAGCAATTCCCTTCAATGGATAGCGAACACAAAGTTATCTATAACACACATGACACATATTTTGGACGATGTTTTAGTACTGGATTCAACTCGTGTCCAATGCCAGCATAAGCTTGACCACTTCCTGACTGTATGTGCCGACATAGGCGTCCTTTTGGCTGCGGATAAAACATTTGCCCCGTCAACAACCATGACGTACTTCGGATACGAATTGGATTCCGTGAGAATGGAGGTTCGCCTTCCCACTGACAAATTAGAAAAATGTAATAAACTCATACATTAAAAATCTGGCTCGAAATAAAATTACTCTCACGCAGTTGAAATCCATCATAGGTACTCTTAACTTTGCTTGCGCAGTTGTTTTGCCGGGACGAGCCTTTCTTAGGCTACTCATCAACTTGACAATTGGCATCTCAAAACCGCATCACCACATTAGACTAACAAAAGAGGTAAAAAGAAGACTTGAGTACCTGGCAAAACTTTTTGACCGGTTTTAACGGTACATCCTTATTCTTACCTGACATTTGGATGACTTCCGACTCGTTGAACTTGTACACAGATGCTTCTACCTCAGTAGGATACGGTGTGGTCCTAGGCACGCACTATTTATATGGCATTTGGGATCAGACATGGGCATATCAAAATATAACGCTTCTAGAATTCTAGCACAAAAGTAAATCTCATGATGTTCGTTTGCCAATTTACAAAGTTTTACTGGATAAGCTTACAGTATCGATGATGCATACCGTCTCAAACCATTTTATGCGTACCATGTATTCGGCCATGTTTACATTGGCTTTCCATGCCTTTCCCAGAATAGGATAGATTACCGTGCAAGCGACTGCACAGCAAAACGATAATTTGATACAATTATCTCAAGTCACTTTTTCCCACAAGCGTCTTACAATCATTTTTCGACACTTCAAACACGGCTCAGGACAACCATATGTTTTGCAGGTTACTGCCCAACAAAATCCTGCTATATGTCCGAAAGTTCATTTACAAGCATATCTGACCCTCAGGGGTAATACTCCATGACCACTTTTTATGAACCGAAATGGGAAACCAGTTTCTAGAGTAGAATTTAATACGGAACTTAGAAGAGCACTTTGCTTGTGTGGCTTGAACTCTTACCAATTTAAGTCCCATAGTTTCAGAATTGGAGCCGCCACTGAGGCAGTTAGACAAGGTTTCAGTGACAACCAAATAAGGGAATTAGGCCGCTGGAGATCAGATGCATTTAAGAAATACATTAGGTTAGGCAAAATGGTGTCGGCTTTGTAATTCTTCAGTCATTTGTTTTAAGATCGCCATTCTGCTGTTTGTGTTACTGTCTCTTTCAGGTCTCGTGGGTTTCGCAGACCTAGATCCCTGGTCATCTACCGTACTTGTTGGGATTGCATACACTCGACCTGGACTAATCTGTGTCTGCCTGCCGTTTCGACTGCTAAGAGCGTATGAGGGTACTCTAACAGCTCCGGAAGACCAACAGCGCATTCATGAAGAGCGCGAATCCTTTTAAAAGTTTTCTTACTCATCCTTCAAACAGGCTGGATATATCGTAACTACCCGGGCATACGAGGGTGCTCTACTGCCCCACTACCGGCGCAAACGAGGGTGCTCTACTGCCATGGCAATACAGTATTTCATCGGTTTAATATTGATCAACATTTATTTTTCTTTGATGCTGGACATTTTTGTCTTTGCCCCACCCTCATTTTGTGGCTGCCAGAAATGCAGCAAGGTCTATTTGCTGTATTTCTGTTTATGGCGGTTGCAGCCTCAAAATATTTCTGTATTTTACCGTATGTCTCATTGTTCAATTTGCTTGCATGTTTACTCTTTAGACTTTGTCTAAATAGTTATGTTATCCTATATATACATAGCAAATGTTTGGTTCAATACATTTCATTTATTTCAATACAAAGTCACGAAAGTGGCCAGCATCAAACACAACGTTCGTCTTTGTTTTAATTATGTACCCATATACTTTGACTTTGTAACATTTGCACGACTGACCTAGCGAATTTTGTCTTTTCACTCTGTCTTCCTTTCGATTCTATCGATGTCGTAAAGAGTAGGATGGTGCATGCACATTTAATTTTACAATCTCATCAAACAGGTTAGTAATACAGAACCCTGTGTTTTCATTCACTTTCTTTCTGACAATAACTTGCATCCCTCCTACATTCGTAAGAACACATCACACAAAACTATTTACGCGCGCGTAAGGACATTTATGGGAGGTGTGATTGGGTCTACAATTTCCCGCCAGATATTTCGCGTAACGCGCTGTCAAGGGCCAATAAATTTAATGTTTTGTATCACGTGTTCTGCCCAACCAATCGCAATGATTTCGCACCGGATGCGCGCGGAGCGATTCTCTCTGCTAAAGACCTTGGCGTCAGTTGAACCAATTTCCTTCTGGGGTGCAGACGTGTTGTCTTTCTTGATAGAAATTTTTCCTACCTCCACCCCATCATACCTCCCTGTATATATAATGGTTATATGCTCTCTGGTTGTTAATCAAATGATTTGTTTATCTCCTTTTCTTCAGATTTTAGGCAGTTGCATCCGCAGTAATCTCTTACAAGATTATACGGCTTCTACAGTGTAATTGTTTATTAATGCCACTTGTCTCAGTGTTTCAATTGTTAACACCGTTACTTGCTATAATTTGTTCGATCAGTTATATTGCTGTGATTACCTTGTTTTGGTTTTAGTCTGCTCAGTAGATAACATTCATGTTTACGGCGGTTGCAGCCTCAAAATATTTCTGTATTTTACCGTATGTTTCATTGTTCAATTTGCATATATATATATATATATATATATATATATATATATATATATATATATATGCAGTATCATTTTTAAGGGGATCACGTGACCATCCTTGACCAATGCTGCGTGCGCCCATGAATGTAGATACTAAGAGCTTTTTGATTTTGAACATCTGACACGGCTAAGCCATTTTTGATTTAGTAGTAAGTCCATGTTAGTCGATAGGCGCTGTCTTATTCCGATTTTGTTAGACACATTGATATACATTCTGCTTTGCTGACATGAAACTGATATATCATTAGGTTGATATGAAGTTTTTTTGAAGAAGATTCAAGCGTTTAGCCACGTGAATGCAGTGCAGGAATTGTCAATGAAGATAGCTGTGTTAGAGTGCAATGGATACAAGGCTAAACCATTAAATAACGGCAGAAAACAAAAGGCCCTAAATATAGATCGACGAGCGACACTACTTAAAGTATGACCTAATCGGAATTAAGTCAACAGTGATACTGTTACAAGTCTATGCTCTTAAAATAAGTAACAGAAATGAGTGAAGACAACAAGTGTTGTAAAATTTTACAAATAATTTATTTCCTTAGAATACAAAGTGAAAATTGAGAATAAAGAACTTACGGCTTTGCGAATTAAATCCAAAACTTATCCAAGAATTAAAGACACAAGTCCTAGTAATAAAAGTCCTGAATAAAATTAAGTTCAAGCCCCAAAAAGATTTAAAATTGAAGGCGATGGCGTGTCTGTTATGGCATGCGTCGTACTGTTGTGTCAACAGTCTCTTGTTGAATCCCAAAAATATTATTCCAGGCTTGAATTCAGTATAAATTCCAATGAATATCTTTATCCAAGAATTTTGTCAGTGCACTTTTGTACTTCCAGAGAAAATAATCACTTGAAATAAATAATTGGAAGAAAGTAAAATTCAGCCCAAACTGGACACAACATAATACAATTTAAAGTGCCAGATGTTAAAGCACAACTAATGAAATTCTGACAGTCACAAGATAATATAGTTCTCTGTTTTGACCTCAGGTCACAAATTAGCATTTTCTAAACACAATCATTACCAAATTGAAAATAACTTTCTAACATTATTTAATGAGCCTTGTTTAGTTAAAACATGATACCCTATAAAATTCACTTCGAAATCCCCAAAACTCTGACCCAAATCAACATGTTTACCTGAATAATAATTCGGTCAATGAATTCATACCCATAGATGATAATGAAGCTATTATTACATCAATGAAATAAAAAAAATTAAAAAGGTCAATCAGGTCAAACAGAACTGAACTCATTTCTGGACAAGGTCAAGTCCAGTAAACAATGTTACATTACAGTAGCATGTAATGGAATAAAAAAAGTTTAAACTAACAGACAAACAATTACATTAAATATACTTAACAGATACGTCCTATCACTCGATAAATATAGACTCTAAATATAGATTCTAATGATAGGAATTTCCTGGGTTCCCAGAATGTCATGTTCTAAAAATGAATTGGGAGTATCAGGTTATGATACAACTCTTTAAATTCTCTTCTTAAGTACATTATGCCTCCTTTAATGCAGGGAATATTAGATGATACGGTTTTTCGCTACTGTGAATGTGTCTCATAAAATCGATATCCACTCTTCCAATCATCGTAATATCTTCATACGCCCAAATATCACAATCATTGTCAAAGTGGAACTACGATAAGATTAAAGATGTAACAGCAATTTTCTCCTCTCACAAACATAAAAAAAACATTTCTTGCTGCTCTATTGGGAGTAATATTAATGCATGATTTAAAATGTTATCAACCTAGCATATTTGTATACTCAACTTCTCTATACAAAGGAATATTTCATAAATTAATTTATTGATTGCCGACGCATGTAGCAGGTAATAAATCCTAGGTATTTGAATCTTTCAAGAACATTCGGAATTATTATCAACTGTTTTGATTCTTGTCGAATCTAAATTTGTGTGTGTGTGTGTGTGTGTGTGTGTGTGTGTGTGCATGTTATACAATATTCAATATTTTGTAATATAGATTTTATTCAAGTCATTTCAGTTAATGAAATTTATCTATTAGGTCTTTAATTATGTGGCTGTCCTGTGATATAAGAAGCAGCAGAGACGGTGAACAGACCGTTTGGCGGAGACCTTATTTTTGAAAAAATAAACCTTCCTACGAAGGCTAAAAAACAAGGTCAATAACGCTAAACCAAAGCCTCTAACCGAGACTATTTCCATACGGTTGAGAACGGATAATAAATCGTTTGGGTTAGCTCAGTTTTGTTATCCAGATTTTTTAAAAAATTTTTATGCGATTTCGTTTACGCGTTGGTCACTCAGTATTGGTCGTCCACCCTCTCTGCTGCTATAAATTAAACAGCCAGTATAAATATTATTAATAAATGAATATTGGAGAACCACATTCAGCTAGATTAGCTCGAGAGCGATTACATGCAATCAAAAAATGTTTACCCGTCCGTGATTTAGTCAAGCAACAACTACAATCACGTCAGGAATCTCAAGTTGAATTTGCAGAGGATACAAAACAATTATTTAAACCTATTACAGAAACAACTAAAAGTCTTCTTCCTACGTTAGAGAAAACCGCTGAAGCAACTGGAAAAATAGCAGAGCGAACTAAGAAAACAAAAAGGATTTTACGGGAGCTTCCAGGTGAAATAGCTGCTGCTCAACCAATGCGAGAAATACTTGAAGGTATTGAACAAGTTCGTGGTGAAATAGGTGATATAAAGGATCGTACACAAGAAGCAGAAAAACTAGAAAAACAAACAAAAGAAAAAACCGATATAAGTGACAAATTTACCGAAGATGCTATTATTAGTATTACAGGGGTTAAAAATATAGGATGATTAGCTGAGATTGCTGTGAAAAGCTATAATGATCGAGGACGGTTTTTAAAACCTGAATATGCTGATAAAGCTGTAAGTCGTGATACTTGGTACAAATGGATATTTCGTACGTATTACAAAGTTGATCAGGCCAGAAATGATGATCGAAAATATATAAATTATATTCGTACAGTAGATAGTTATATTTCGTATATACAAATGTCGCCAGACCAACAACAACAATTAATGCAACAAGGACGACAAAAACAACAACAAAAACAACAAACGTGGGAAGGATCACTTCGTGATTATCCAGAATCATCAAAAACACCACCGAAACCAAGTAAAAAAACAAGTGAGAAAGAAGAATATTATGATGCTCCTGGCGCAACTGGAAGTGGTTTAGGGAGTGGTTTTATTACTTGTCCTAATAACGTTCTTGCTGATGTTGATCGACTAGAAATCCTCATTGGAGGAAAACGAGCTGGTAATAATTCCCCAGAAATCATTAATGAAGCAGCTGATATTTGTAAACGATTATTTACAGGTGGAATTATGGATATTAATGTATATCGGTCCCTCATTAATGAAATCGCAGATGACTACCATAGTGACTAAGTCACTGGACTGAGTATGTAATTAAATATAATTATTATAATAAAATCATCGTACATAGTACTCAACGTGGACCAACCATGGTCAGGGCAATAAATTCACTATTACCAGTATACAAAACAACCTACGGAGATGGACTAGGCGATATTGTTCAGGGTCTGTTTAGAAGGATAGCCCCAAAAGCAATACCGATTGCAAAGCAACTGGGAATGAAAACTATTGATGTTGTTCGTGAAAAAAGTATTGGTGCTGTTGGTGATGTTGCTAGTAAAGCATTCTCAGCAATCAAAGATAGACTAGCATGATTAATACGACGAAAACCTCAACCTGTAAAATTACCTACCACTGAAGTAATGCCTGCAAATATTAGTAAAATAATAAATCAAGCTGCTAATCAAAAACTGGCAGAGTTGGCTGATGTACCATTATCAGAAAAAGAAAAAAATATAACCGCTAGTCTGATAGCAGGAAGTGGTCTCACTTCTCGAAGTGGTCTTCGTTTTAGACGACAATAATTATAATAAAGATGTTCAAACGTATATCTGATCCAGCGTTCGACATGGATGCACCAGTACTCAAGGACGAGTCTGTGCGTGATTATCAATATTATTCTTATGACGCTCGAATTCCAGATCAGCGTGGACGAATTGAACTACAGGTTCAGGATACAAGTAGGTATTTCTTACCCGCTGAGGCATTTATTGAAGTAGAAGGTGAGATTTTAAATAACGCTGCTCCTGCAGCACCAGTAGCATATGGAACTGAAGTTAGGGTTGGTTTTGTTAATAATGGTATTATGGCGTTGTTTGATAGTGCTACGTACATGATTGACGGAAAAAATATTGAATCAATTCAGAAAGACGTCGATGTTGCCACAACAATACTTGGTCTTGCGAGATACAGCGACGATTATTCAAGATCAGCTGGTCCATCAATGATGTTTGTCAAGGATACTTCTGACCATCCTGACTATAGAAATCAGATTCTTCGACGGCCCAATAATCGAGCTGCTCCTCCTGCTCCTGCTGATGGTGTTGAAGATCTATATTTTCCAAATCCCGATTTTAATTTAGGATTTGCAGCACGTCGATCAATGTTAATAGGTGACAGAAGAACGTTTTCATGTTCAATTCCACTATCACACATATTTGGATTTTGCAGAAATGTCAGAAAAGTTATTTTTGGAGCCAAACATACTGTTGTACTAGTACGAAAAGGCACTGACAATGATGCAATATGGCGACCTATTGGTGATGCTGGTAAAGTAATTCTTACTAAGCTTCCATTATGGATGCCGGTGATGACACCATCAATATCTGAAGAAGACCGGTTGTTATCTTTTATGAGTCAAGGTGGTAAATCGATGTTATCATGGTTAACAATGACCACAGATGCTATCCAGAGTAACATTAATGGTTTATTTACATGGCAAATATCTTCTCAGCAAGGAATAGCCGCACCACGACATATATTTATTGCATTTCAAGATGCTGCACGAGTAGATGATCAAACGCGTAGTATTATGATATTTGACAAACTTGGTGTTTCTGAAGTTTCATTAAGGATAAATGGACATCAAGAACCATCTGAGGATATATTACTGAATTTCGATCAAAATCATGTAGCACGTGCATATCATCGTCTTATGTCGTTTATGGGGCGTGATCAGAACATTGATACTGGTTTACAAATATCACAGTTAGATTTTACAACCTTATATCCGATTCATTACTTTTCACTAGAACATTTAGATTTAACCAGACAATCAGTAGTTGATATACACTTTCGAGCTCGTGTGACGCGAGGAGCTATTGCAAATTATAGGGCAATAGCTGTTATCCTCAGCGATAAATCAATGTTGCTTTAAGGTGTTGGTGGACGAATGAGAGTCGTTGATGCCCCAGTAGAAAATATGTAACACGTAATTAGATCATCTATTATAATTATAATGTCATATAATCACGTTAGTTTTACCCTGACTCCTGGTCAGATTAAAAGGCTACAATCAGCATCAAAATATAACTGTGGAATAAAAATATCGCTAAAAAAGAACAGATGAGCGGTTCAAGTAAATTATCATTGACCGAGCGTCAATTCAGAAACTTCAATGAAGCCAAAAAAAAATCAAATAAAGGTGTAAAACTTAATCTTTCTGCGGGCGCTATCAAAGACGTCGCTAAGACGGGTGGTATATTTCCACTTCTCGCAGCTATACCAGTATTAATAGCCGCTGCAGCCCCAGCTGTTGCAAAAGCAGCTGCATTAGGCGCTGTTGGAACCGCTGATGGAATGGCATTAAAGAAAGCAACCGGACAGGGAATAAGAAGAACATCCAAAAAAAAGGGAAGAGGTCTCAGATTACCAGGGACCCCATATTCTTACGGAAAGGGTCTAAGACTTCCTGGGACAGTTTACTGATATCGCCTATGTCCAATTTTGATTTACTCGACGCTGATAAAAAACTAAAAATAAAAAAACTTTAGAGCTGTTTTTATGCGCGATCAATTACCTAGAACTGCTAGCATTTCTGAAACTGGTATTATTAATCTCGATAAAAACTCTGGACCAGGCACCCATTGGGATGGATATGCAATTGATCCACGTGGAATTATTTATTTCGATTCATATGGATTAGCGCCACCAAAGGAATTTCTTCATTATGTCAGCAATAATATTGCTCCAATTTGGTATTCAACGTTACCAACACAAACATTAACTGATCCACCAATATGTGGTCGTGAAGTACTTAATGTACTTGATGCTATATCAAAATCAACAAAACCACCTCATAAAGTCGTGCATGAATATACCACATTGTCACATTTAAACAGACATTGATAAATATAATAGTAGATATTTACGGAAGATCTGATCGTGGTAAAGCTCAGCAGCAAGCTGATCTATCTAAATACGCAACTCTTGATCAGCTCAGAAATGAAATCGATGATTTATTAAATATTACAAGTGTGAATCAAAATGAAGTCGTTGTTTTTCAAGATAAACAAGGACGATTAAAAACGAGTAATATACAACTGCCAGATGTACTCATACGAATTCCTACCGCAGTTGTTGATAATATCGTTATTTTTTCTGATCAGGGTAAAATCCAAGATTCTGGTAAGTCAGTTAACGATTTTATCAAGCGAGCTGGTGATTCATTCACGGGTTACATTATCATGAATCGAAATAAAATTATAGACCTTGGAAATCCAACCGTAGATACAGACGCCGCAACAAAAAAATATGTCGACGATCAAGATTCTAAGTACGTGTTAGTCAACGGTAGTATAATGCGTGCATTTCTCAACATGAATAATAATGGTATTAATAATCTTAGAACACCAGAATCAGATTTTGACGCTGCAACGAAGAAATATGTAGACGATAGCAACATTCCTACAACAACTTCGCTAAAAACAATCAATAACGAAATGACCACACACAATGGTTTTTTTACTAGACATGTGGAAACGTTTTTAAATTTTCGTAGAAACATAAACAAAACCATTAAAGATTTTTTTGGGGAACAACCAACCGTTGACATAAAACTAGCCGACGTTAACATGAAACTCAATGATATTGTTAGTGGAATACTTAATATTGTTCAAAAAACTAATCTGATTAAAATTCCACACGGACAAATTAAAAATATCGTGTACACAGTAGCATCAGGATCAACAACATGGACACCGCAAAATAACACTCTCGAACATACCGCAGAAGTAACTGGATTATACAGGTTATCTATGTACGGTTTGGAAATTACTGCGGCAACTTCATTATCACCGAATGTATATCATAATCCTCTATTGGTGATGCTAACCAAGAACATCAAAGAAACGTTTACGTTAATATCAACGGAAATACCTCCGAGACGTTACTGGTGGTGCCTAGAATTCGTAGCTGAATCTTAATTAAATGACGTTGTTACTATAATGAATCAAGTGACTGAGTCACTTATCGACGTTCAACGTCACAGATACGCTCAAGTATGTGAGTGTCAAACCAAACTAAAAAATATCATCGACGATTATACAGTAAAAGTAAAAAAATATCGCAGACGTATGGTTGTCATTGATATAATTGTTTACTCAGTTTCCGCTGTTGTTGCTGGACCCGGATTATTATTATCAACGATAACGATGATAGCGCCTGCAGTTGTAACAATCGTCGTTTCAACGGCAACAACATGCGCAGGCATTTTCAGTATTATCGCTAAGAAGATAGCTACATGTACAAATGATAAATTCCACGAGTATATAATACAATTACACACAGCAGCAGCGGCGTATTCTAAACTATCATCGTATCTTTCTGCGTATCTCAGCGATGGTAAAATATCTGATGAGGAGTTCGCAACGATAATGAAAACCTATGATGAAGCATTCAGAATCGCTGACAATAATCAAGGTGAATTAAATAATAACAATAATAATAATGACTGAGTCTTCAGCAGCGTCGCGAGAATTACTTCAACAGATCGTCACTAATGCAACACCGTCAAAAACTACAATGATTTCATTAAGTTCGACCAATCCTGAATTTAGCGTTAACTTTCCAACCGCAATTCCTGCAAAAGAAATAGCATTAGCACAGTTACGGGTTTATTATAGCTGGCCTAATATTAGATCAAAACCATTTGGTGGACTACAGCCAAATAATTCATTAGTATTCGCAAATAAGAATAAACCTGATGGAACTCCTGATTGGCAAGTAGTTAGTATTCCAACTGGCAGTTATCAGATAGAACAGATCAACGATGAATTTCAACGCAGAATTAAATCCATTACAGGAAAAGAATCAAAAATAGCAATTACTGCTTACGAACCAACATTATCAGCGGTGATTGAAATAAATTCCCCTGATTATTCTGTAGATATTTATCAAAGTTCGATTAGATAAGTATTAGGATGGCCTGAAGTTGCACCAGCTTATCAAGTACCACCAGAACCAAAAATCCAGGAATTTAAAACGGATAAACGAATATTTTTAAAGCAACCAGAATAACAAAAAACTGAACGATATTATGAAGGCTATTTCAGAATGAAATATATTACAACACCTGATACTGCTGCAGGTATAGATATTCCCGTTAATGAAGATTTCTTTAAGACATATTCAAATGATGTAATAACTGAATTTCTAAATTATTATAATAATTTAGAAAATTTATTTTCTTCTATATCTCAACATTATTCTGAGGATATGAAACGACAAATAATCGAAACAATACATCATTTAAACGCCGTTGCAGCAGACCTTGATCTTATCAATAAAGCTATTATGAATTTTTTCATTAATTATACAGCACCAAGGTTATTTATGAAACATTATAAAATAACAGCACAACAACTACCAACATTTATAATTCCCCTATTTAACTCTGAAGAGCTAAAGAAATCAGTTAATGATCTTATTGATGAACACTTTAAAAGAATATGTGATTCATGGAGAAAATTAATTCCGCCACCGGTTATTCTTAAACATAATAACAATCCGTATGGCGCAGGTCGTCATATCTCACCTGATATTGTTAATATAACATCAACAATCGCAGTCAATCTAGTATGCGATGCAGTTGATAGTAGTTATCAAGTAGATCTTTCAAAGTCTAACCAGGCCCAGCAAGGATATATATTACATACATTCACACCTCAAGCGCCGCCCGGGTGGCTGATTGTATCTGAGCCAATTAACCAAATATACTTGCGTGTACATAATCCATTATTGTCAAGAATAAATTTCAAACTCACAGACCAGTCTATAAACATCATTGACCTTCCTGGGGAGACGTTATATATTAATTTGTACATACGCTCGTAGAGTAAATATTGCAGTTGTCGTACTTATACTAATGGAACCCAACAGTACATGTGATAGCGCACCAACATTGTTTTTGATAATAATAAGTATTTTTACATTGTTCGTTTAGCGAATAAATTCTTTTGCAATCGGCGCATTATTCAGAAAATATTATAGATCTGAGAAAATGTACCTGTTTTATGTTATTTTTGCTTGTTTTTTAGCTGTTTTTTAGTCATTTTTGCTTGTTTTTTAGTCAAATTTCTAATTTCGTACGGGTCAAACCCCCGGCGTTTCTCTAAATGATTTTCATGTTTTTTGACATTTCTTCGTAAAAATAACAGATTTCAGCAAAAAACAGCAAATAATCATTAAAAAAATGAGCAAAAAATGATCAAAATTATACATGTTTGAGAAGAAAATGCTGAAAAACACGAAAATCATTTAGAGAAACCCTGGGGTTATTGCCTTCAGAGTGTTTCAAAATCTAGTCGATTTTCATTGATTTTTGGCCATTTTTCATACAAAAAACGAGATTTTCGAGCAAAAAACGAGGTTTTTGAACAAAATCAGCGAATAAAAAAAAAAAGACTAAATATTTTATATAATTTTGCTTTTAATATTTTAATCAGAACAACATGCTCTGATTTGTAACTGTAACGTCATTGCTTGTAGAATCCTTGGCAGGTCTCTATCTACACATTTATTATAAAAAAATATACATTTTCTCTCAAAACAGATAAAAAATATGTTTTTCACTGATTTTCTCATTGTAGTTGATTATATCATGAAGCGCGATAACTCTGCTCTGTCTGCAGAGCAAATTAAACGATTATCTCCCTACTACGTGTTATTTATAATCGAGTTATTTCAGTCTCTATACAGACAAGATATATATCGTTTTAAAATAATTATTTAGTGATCTATCTGTTCTCTGTAAGCAATTAGCTGTTAGTGAAGCAGCAATTTGTAACAGAGAGGGATATTGATGCATATTTTGACTCTGATAACCTTAAATTCACGTCGGTTTATACAAGTGCGTTGAATTACAAATCAGAGTTATTTTTAGCTCTTATAACACATGTATTTTCACCTAACGAACGATAGCTCATACAGAAAATGTAATATGCGATTATTTTATGACTTATGTTTGAAAAATTGAAGTAAATTCACGCTACAGTTCTACAATAACTGATTTTATTCTATTAGTAAATACAAGTCCAGAGTAATCACATGTGAGACAGTGCAAATAGTTATATACTTAAATTTGACTGTATATTCATAAGAGATGCGGTGGCCGAGGTGTTAAGGCGTTTGCACGTAGATCAAGTTCTGTAGACTCTCTGTGTGTTCGAGTCTCCAAAATGCTAAAGATATATTATCTTGCATTCGGCGACGGATGCTATTTATAATTGGGGGTACGAAACCCAACAGAAAAATAATACAACTCTCCCACCATGTAACCACGTGGTGGGTGTACTTTTGCACTCTCCATGGGGTTATCATGGAGAGAGTGTATAAAATCTGTTGGACGTAGGTAAATCCCCCGTTAGGATAAGTTAGAATAAGATCATCTGTATATATAAATCATAAGCATCTGTATATAATCATAAATCATAATCATCTGTGTATATATAAATCATAAGCATCTGTATATATATATCATAATCATCTGTATATAATCATAAATCATAAGCATCTGTATATAATCATAAATCATAATCATCTGTATATATAAATCATAATCATCTGTATATAAATCATAAGCATCTGTATATAATCATAAACATCTGTAAATAACCTGTATATAATCCGTATATAATCATAAATCATAAGCATCTGTATATATAAATCATAACATCTGTATATATAAATCATAAGCATCTGTATATAATCATAAATCATAATCATCTGTGTATATATAAATCATAAGCATCTGTATATATATATCATAATCATCTGTATATAATCATAAATCATAAGCATCTGTATATAATCATAAATCATAATCATCTGTATATATAAATCATAATCATCTGTATATAAATCATAAGCATCTGTATATAATCATAAACATCTGTAAATAACCTGTATATAATCCGTATATAATCATAAATCATAAGCATCTGTATATATAAATCATAAACATCTGTATATAATCATATGTTGTGCCAAAAAATCAAAATCAAAATCATCACCATTTGTATATATTCATGTTCATACAATCATATGTCATTAGGATAAGTTAGGATAAGTTTATGTTTGTACCGTCTGCAAAAAAATATAATCATGATCATATGTATATATAACCATAATCATATGTATATATAATCATAATCATATGTATATATAAATCATAAGCATCTGTATATGTAAATCATAAGCATCTGTATATATAATCATAATCATCCTCAAAACAGTCCCCTCTGACCTTCTGAGCCTGCTAGAATGTTGTTTGGCAATCTAGGGGTTCACATAGGGTTATGGGGACTACATTTTTTATAATATGATTTAGAATTATTCAGAAACTGATTATTATTTTTATTTTAAAGAAATAAATATATATATAATGAACCAAGAAAATATTGATGCTATTATTTCCGCTATTAAAAAATTAAAACATGACGGAATAAAGATATCTGATAATCTCGATCCTGAGAAAATATTATGCGATTATGAAATATTAAAACAACGAAAATTTGAAAATAAATACACATTACCATCCAATTATAAATTCATAAAATTAATTTATCAGTCTGTTAGAATCCTTGGCAATGGTAAATGAAAAACAGGTAAAGCTATTTGCGCCTCTTGCACGTTCAATCGAAAATATCATATCCGAACTATCTCGTGAATACGAAAGAAAAAAGATTATGGACAATCGTATAATGCAATTGAGAAAGATTATGTTATCTGATTCTGTCAAAAGTGAAAGTGAGAGCAGCGACAGTGAAGGTGGACCTATAACTGTGGTGATTGCTAAACAAAAGCCTTGGCAAAATTGACAGTCGAAATATATACAGTAAAAATTTATTGTTTTGAAGAGTTATTTGACGTATTCAAATATTATCTGCTGGTTGTATTTTATTGAATATGCAGATTTGTATGTTTTATTTGCGACAAATTGTACCGATCGTGGATGTATGCCAAAATATCTGCCTGCTGCGTTTATTGATGGGAAAGTTATTTCTTGGCCTGTTTCTGCATTTATGGATTTAATAGCTCTCTTTTTGAATACTTTACACGCTCCTGTATTTCCACGTCTAGAATTCTGACTCTGTGTGGTAACTTGCAGGTTAGATAAATGATTATTCTGGGGATTCCCATCAAAGTGGTCAACTACAAGTCCGTTTTTAATCAATCCAAAATAACATTCAAAGATGAACCTATGTGAGAAATAATTTTTACCTCTACCAACACTGAATCTAAAATAACCAAATTTATCAAGACTACCGACTGTTTTTTTTTTTTTTTGATCGGCAGTTCCTGATCACGCCATCACGAGACACTTCATAATTTTTGATGATCGGATGTACTACAAATTCGTTTTGCTCCATTTATATAATAATATTATTTGTCTAAATCATTATTTTGAAATCTGGCCAGATAATCCATTGCGGTTTTTATAGGGGATTTACCTGACAATGTCAAGATATTATTTTTTTGTCATAATAACGTTTCCGTTCTCTATATTTTTTACCGCCGCATTTTACACATAACTGAGTTTTTCCTCTGACTCCAATACCACACTGAACACATGGTTTTGGTCCTGTACTTCCATGTTTGATACTCTGCATGTGATTTCCGCAGTATTCGTTTACACATGGTTTATCACAATGAGAGATATGTCCACGTTTAAGCCAAACGCACTTATTCCTTGCTTGAATCATTATATATATACTAAAATTCAATTTAAATATTTGTCCTAATTATAATAATGGAGGAATTATCCGAAGTTGAACCTTTCTCCGCTAGATTTGATCTTGACAGACTACCAGAATATAAATTTAGTGTTTCGATGCAAGATCTAGCTTTAACGAATAAAGATATAACTAAACGTATTCGTGAAGCCAAAAAGGAATTTCGTGACGATGGTGCTGCTCATGTGTGGTCAACATTCAAGATCGGAAATACTGCTAATATGATGAATGACAAACGAGGAAAAGTAATTATTAACCACCTTGATAATCAAAAATATTTTATTTTAATAAAATTTATTGTAAGTACAGATGGCGATATTTGGATTATTCGTGATAAACGTGATCCAGTCCATGTACAGTCGGGAAATAATATTGTTCTCTTAAATAATAAATCCAAACCTGGAATACTGACTGGTATTGATAAACCGTATTATGAACGAAGGTACCCTGTGACTGCTGTTGTCTATGCAATATATCCGCTGAATGATAAACCTAACGTTGCGGATCTCTAACCGATGAGACTGTCGAGAATAAACTGTGTAGCTGAACGAGTTACAGAACATTTCGCAAATGCGATACGTGGTAATGGCTTGACAGATTTACGACGTGAAAAAATAAATACATGGGCAGAAACAGTTAAAGATACTGGAGCATCTATTAAAGATGTTGCTGAGCTGGGAAAGCTATTAAAATTTCCAATAACAGTGAGGACGTTAACCGGAGAGATTTTGTATAAATCAAAATATGAATCAAGAGGAGCTTCGATAGATATCGTTGATCATAACGCACATGCATGGACTAATGCTGTAACAATATTTCCACGTGACAGAACGGTTAAATTTTATGGTGGTCATATATTTGATTTTATCAGAAATATCAGTAAAAGTGACCCTGTGTCTGTTTGGTTATTTCAAAGTTCAGAACATGATTACGATCAATTTGTACGGCCTAATGGTGATATTTATTGTACAGAATCTCTTCATGAAGAAATGAGAAATCTTGCGCTGAAATACATTTTTGACGATATCAAGGTTGGAGAATTATTAAATAATTGTTTTACCGTACCATCGGTTGCTGCCCATTTCGCTCAAGAGAAAAATTCATGGAAACCGACACGATCGGAATTTTTTGAAGATGTCCAGAAAAGTTGTATAGAATATGGACACGGTGGATTATGGAATACTAAATACGACTATAGTGACGTTATCTCAGTTGATATGGTAGCATGTTATCCTTGGAGTTTTCTTGGACATGGAGAACGTTCTAAGTACTTTAAGAGATTTGGACATCCATCACATGAGATGACCAGAATAGCGATAAATGGACCCTTACCAGATTTTGACTTAACCGGATTTGCCTATATAGAATCATTCGAGTTCACAGAAGATCTCCATCCCATTACTTATGTTTGGTTTGGAAGACATTTTTCAGAAACATGTTGGGTTCCAATAACACTATTGCGATATATGCTTGATGCTGGAATTTTAATATCGTTGAGAGTAAATGAAGCAATTATATCGTATAGTCCACAGAAGCAAGTTTGGTTACCAGAGCCTGTCGATGATGCCAGGAAAGAATTTCCTGATCTTGACGAAGATGACATCATTAAAATACATAAATGCAGGGACGAACATGATGAAAAACTTGCAAAAGATCTTGGTAGAAAGATAATCGGTAAGTTTACTCAAGGTAGTTCAGACGATTATAAACGACACTGTACAAGATTGATTATGGACGATGCTGAACTAGATTTTATAATCGCTGATACAATGGAAAAAAAACACATTTATAAGCCGATGTAATGCTTATTTATCAGATGGAATCAAACTAGGTACGATTGTTAGCTATATTCATGGCGACTCACCGCAATTTACTCATTTAAGATCTTCGATGCTAGCCTATGTTTCGATAAATCTATTGTCGATGATAAATAGATTTCCTCGTTACGCTGTCAGAGTTGCTACGGATTCATTTTATATACATAAAAAATATAAGGATTTATTAAAACCGCTACTCGGTAATGGTGAATGGGGAACATGGAGGATAAAGCAAGAAAATATACTTAGTTATTCTGAATCTGCCGACGTTGAAATTAAGGAAATATATTGCAAAAATAATAATCAAGTATCAAAGTCATCTGCACCATCTTTATACGATCCTGTGGCTAGACATAAGACTGTTTATCTTAACGGATGCGGTGGTTCAGGTAAAACAACTCGTGCGATTAAATTATTCATGAATAATAATTTAGATATTATTGTTTTGACACCTACACATAAATTAGCCAGGGAAATAAAATAACGAGGAGTAAAATCGTGTACATATCATAGTTTCTTT
Source organism: Megalonaias nervosa (assembly GCA_016617855.1). Classification (NCBI taxonomy): domain Eukaryota; kingdom Metazoa; phylum Mollusca; class Bivalvia; order Unionida; family Unionidae; genus Megalonaias; species Megalonaias nervosa. The sequence continues at coordinate 84,084 of JAECUM010015554.1, forward strand.
AGATGGTGCGGAGACACATGGACTCCTGAGCGAATGGGTGAGAAATATATACCTAAATATATTATATGGGACGAGGTAGACACGGTATCGTTAGAAATACTAAAAATATTTTTTGAATGGTTATTGACAAAGAATACTGCTGTGATAATGTTTGGCGATCATGGTCAACCACCACCCTTTGTTGGACAGTCTCCACATGAATGGCTGAAGAATAATGTAGATTATTATGAAGAAATAAATGATGACTATAGAGCTATTGATGAACCGCTAAAAGAATTTCAAAGATTAATCAGACTACAGCCAGATAAAATACAATGTGAGATAATGCGTAAAGTAATTTCAGAAACTACTATGAACGATTTTTTGAGTTTATGGAAACCTGCTGATTTGATAGTCGCAAGTAGAAAGATAGTTCGTGATGAGCTACAGGAGAAATTATTTCTGTTACATAAAGAAAAGTTTTCAGATCTACCTGTACCTTTGTGTTATCGCCCAGCACATACTCGACGACAAAATATTGAAGTTGAAATTCCTGGTGGTGGAATACAAAATCTTGTACTGAATGATATTGTTTTGGTTGCTGTTGATGTTGTTGAGAGTGCATTGAGCATGGATAAATCTCCATGGACGTTAGGATACGCTATAACGATCCATTCTTCACAAGGATTAACTATCTCAGATACAAATATCTGGATTGTAGATGATCAGATCGAATGGTCGAATTTAGTGTATCTTGCAGTATCTCGTGTCAGAAGAATATCTCAACTGCATAGGGTTATTATAAATTTTACAGAAAATAATGATCAAACTGTTAATAATGACATAATAAGAAAAAAACTATCTGGTTATAAACAAAGTGACAAAAAAATAATCGTGATTTTGATATCGATACTGAATTTATTATAACACTAAAACAATGACAGAATAATCATTGTGCAAGCTGTAACTGTAATATGTTGTGGCAATATTCGAATAATAATCCAAGACAATTTACCGTAGACAGAATTAATAGTGATCTTGGTCATATACGTGATAATGTGATGCTAACCTGTCTTGAATGCAATCGACGTAGAGGTGCTAATTTACATAAGTGAATGTGGTGGTAATTGTGTGTCTTTAGGAATTACTTGTAATTGTTCACGCACAAATCCACGTTGAGGAGCTGTCGAATCTAGTCTGTAGATTGGAGGTCTACCAGTGGATCTAACCACGCTAGAAATTGTATGTGTAGTCACGCTCCAGATAGGATCAGTTGCTCTTTTTTACCACCTTCAAGTTCACCAGGTTCATATAAATATCTTACAGTTACATTACCTAATACTGGTTGAGAGAAAGATTCACGGCGTTGTATTTGTATATACTTTTTTTTTGTAATCGCATTAGAAGGTTTCATGGAAGTTGAACGAGTAATTTCATTATTTAATGCAGCTATCACACTTGCTAACCTTGCAACCCATTCACGAGATCGCTCACCGGACTTAAAGTCAGCAGATATTTCCTTTGCGTATTGATATCCAAATAACCGCTCAGCAAGTGTTCGATTAAATCAGTCAACGATAGCCTGATCACGATGAATTTCAATATGTCCTCGTCTGATTTTAACGTTATGTCGCTTCATCAACGATAATACTGCACCAAGAAATTCTTTGCCAGGAGCAACCTGTAATAGCTGTGGCCATCGTAGACCACCACGTTGATAAATTCGTTCAAACGCAGATGCAACTTCAGATGCTGTGTTTGTTGATAATGGTTCCTCTTCTTTATATCTACTTGCAACGTCAACAACAGTTAATGCGTATTTGTATGTGCGTGATTTTCGTCCACGTGTTTTAATAGTATCGTGCGGTAAAAACAAAATATCTTCTTGATGAACTTCATTGGGAGTACTGACATCAAAATGTGCGTACTGAATTTTTTTAGGTGGTGGTAGATAAATTTGCCATATTGCCTGTCGTGCTAACCACGCTGCAGCAGAAGGTGAGACTTGCTGCTTCAGATAATTTAGTAATCGCTGATCTGCCTCTCCAATATCCTCTCGGGGAATAATAAATGGATTCCATTATAATAATTATATAATTAATTACCAGCCCCTAACATTATTTTACCTTTCATGGCAATTTTTACTAGAAAACTAGCGAGTTTTTCTCTAACAGATTTATTAGATATAGAATTTAACGCATGAATCAATTTTACATCTCCGAGATGCCGTTGTTGTAAATCTTTACTTTTATACGCAACATCATGAACATGACATGCTTGATCAATCTTATTTACTGGATGCTCTCCTGGTCTTGGTTGATCTTGATCATCATGTCGGATATCAAGTCGAGTTCCAGGACCACAACAATTATATCCAGGAAGATGTTTCTCACCGGGGTATTTAGCCCATGGAGCTCCTGGCAATTTCCCTAATGAAGCGGCTATATCACCACCAGACTTAGTCAGGGAGATAAATTTATATTTCTGTGTGCCACATTTTACACATTTACCTGTAATTGCACGTCTTTTATTTTTTGTTGTTATCGTTGTCAGTCCAGTGGTGGATGTGGGTACTCTGCATTGAACACAATATAAACTCATGTTATTTATTATATGGATATAATTGATTTCTCAGCGACACGAAAACAAGAACCAGTAAAGCACCATCCAGCGCTTCCAAATTCTATCAGAATGATTATAATAGGTCCATCTGGATCTGGTAAAACACAATTATTACTTAATCTGATAATGAGGTGGATGAAGTGGGACAAATTATATTTAGTGGCACCATCTGTAGATGATCAAAGATGTTATGAAGTACTTAAAAATTTTAATCAAAATGCAAAATTATTGAATGAAGATGGCAACGATATTGTTGATTTTATCACCGATATTGATGAAGCCCCATCCGTAGATGACTTAGATGGATTCATTAATAATCTCGTAGTATATGATGATGTGATGCTGGACAAACAATCAAACCCAGCTAGAATATTTTCTCGAGGTAGACATACAAATACTGACGTGATTTATGTTACACAATGATATACACAAATACCTAAGTTAATCAGAGATAACTGTAATATTTTGGTTGTGTTTAATGGAGTAGATAATTATACTTTACAGAATATTTATTATACTTGGTGTTCAAGAGACATGGATATGATTAAATTTAAAAACTTCTTTTCAAAAGCACAAGCTGTTCCGTTCGGATTTATAACAATAAATCTACATGATCCAAGATCCAGATATCGTATAGGTCTGGAAAAAATCTTTGGTTAATTTGTTCATTATAATATGTTCATTTGTTAAATTCACAAGAGACATTTGTTAGCAGCAAAGAGGGTGAACGACCAATACTGAGTGACCAACGCGTAAACGAAATCGCATAAAAATTTGAAAAAAAATACGACAGCGATCTGGATAACAAAACTGAGCTAACCCAAACGATTTATTATCCGTTCTCAACCGTATGGAAATAGTCTCGGTTAGAGGCTTTGGTTTAGCGTCATTGACCTTGTTTTTTAGCCTTCGTAGGAAGGTTTATTTTTTGAAAAAATAAGGTCTCAGCCAAATGATCTGTTCACCCTCTCTGCTTCTTAAGAAGAGTACGTGTATGTACTTTCCCAATTTATAACGATCGAGTTGCCAAGTGCATATCAACAAATAATTCGGTCAAATTCAGCCACGCATTACTTGAATGTAGGTTATAGCAGGATATAAAGAATACAATTTTACATGTCCTCGTTGCTAATTGTCTCAATAATTTTAAAAGTCAGACCAAAACTGCTAAGATATTTCACAATTCAGAATAATAAATACCTGGAATCATTATTAGTGATTCAGATGTGTTGACTTGATATGTCTTAGGTACTTATAGAACAGAATTAAAGCAACTCGTTCTCATTCTTCACTTGTAGCCAGTTCTGTAAGAGTCGTTATAGGAAATCTGATTTGCTTATAATTTGTTCGTCGATATTGCAGAGAGGAAAAATATTTATTCTAAACAGACAGTACCTTGCTGGACTGTTGTGAAATTATTCAAGGACTTCGATATTTAATTAATTTACCTGAAAAATTCAAGGACATTAGTGACGTTCAACTTTCACTGGATTACTTTGAAGTAAACGTTTTTGACTGTAGAAAAGAGTTTTTTCAGTGTACCACGCATAACACATAATCACATTAGAACCTTCATTCCGAATACCTTTGGATAATTTATGGAATACTGTGAAACTGATAGTAAATTTAGGATAATATTCTAAGGATTCATACAATATAGTAACTTATCTTTAATTCTTTCACTTTGCTTGATTGTATTTATTGCGAAAATAAATTTATGTTTTGGACAGTTGAACGCTTGTTGCGCTTTACCCTGTTTTGTTACAGAGTTTACTCAACCGAGATGTAACAATTAACACAATGAATGGCTGCAGACAACAAATGCTGATCGTCTTCATTTCATTCATGTTATGGTGATGTACTCTAATGCCATGAACTGAACTGACCAGTAGTATGCTGTATCTTTGATATTGGTAGAAATATTACTTTTTCATGCGTACAGAGTTACGCCACACGCTGTACTGTATACTGATTTGTAGACAGAAGACGCGCACTTATTCCTTGACTATAACCCTTTCCGACTGGCTGAGTCAGATAAAATAATGTCCTATGGTTAGCAACGTTCTAAAACTACTTTTCATCTCCTGTTAAGGCTCGGATTTGCCCTCCATTATAAAAGAATCAACATGTTTTTTAGTTGTTTAGTGTAAAGTGCTTTACTACCATCTCCAGTACGTTCTTTTGTCCAGACATTAATGTTTACCCGAAGGTGAAATGGACAATCAAGCACAGAACAGACAACCCTATACGTGAGACACAATTTATGTCAAGAGACAAGACACTCCTCGTTATGTTTACCTTGCTCTTGAAACCAAGAATGTACTATTGCTTTGCTGTTAATGTTTATAATTTCCCCCGTAATATAAAATTACACAAATAATAAGACGAATATTTAACTTGTTATCTTGTTTTGCAGCATTCCATAATATCTCAATGAGAAGTTGGACAAAAGAGCATATAATTGAAACTTAATCTAGTATTCAGTTTACGATGCCAACACATTCTTCTCCTGATTCAAATTATATCAGTTAACATTCTAATATTACAATTTCCATGTCTGGGGGTGAAATTATTTCATTTTTTAAAATGTTCACCTTTTCAATTTTAAATGTTGTAAAAGTCAAAATAAAATATGTGAATATAATTTTAATAAATTCTAAAAAGTACCAAAACTGAGTCGTTTGAGTGAGGAGATCAACCAGCCTTCCTTGCTTTTTTTTATAAAAATGTCGCTGGAGAAGTATAGAGCTTGATCTCCTTGACCAACCTACAATAGGTAGGTTTGTCCTAGACCTTACAGCAGTATACTCGCAGCCTTTTAGCAGATCTAGAACATCTATGTAAACTAATGAAGTAAAAAAACAACAACAACAACAAATATAGAATTATATCACTGAATTATTGAGTGTATTGTAGTGAATGTTGACAAAATTTCCCCTGAGTGCTATATAAAATTTCAAATTCGTATAGGTTATTAACTGAGTTTGAGAACTGTTGGGTCCGAGGTCGTGTTTGATACGATGGATAACGTTTCTGTTTCATTCTACATTAGATGTACGATGATTAAATAGTTTATAATACTTAGCCAATACCCCATTAATAATACTTAAGAACAAGCAAATTAATTATACCGTAATGCTATAGGAATAAACCAATTGAAAAAAAATAAAAAATAAAAAATAAAAAATTAATTCGGCGTTGTATTGAACAGCTTAACTGTTGTTCATTTTATGAATAAAATCGTAACTCTGCGCATTAATATGCACTATTTTACGACTTTGGGTGGTTCTCATCAGCAGTTAACAAATCTAAGTTTTTAAGCGGGTGGAATGTAATGTAGACAAAGAAACACGACAACATATTAATATTAGAAACAAATGATCAATGCAATGGGAAGACACTTATGTTAAGATCAGCCTAGTTTCGTCGATGTTTGCAGTTTGGTTGGGAACTTGTGTTTGTCTTAATGTGTCCGTCATGGTGGCTTGTAAATGTAAAATTGTAGTGTACGTCATGATTGTTGGTAGAGTATAGTGGTCCACCATTTTTGGATAATAATTAAAAAAAGTATGCATATTGATTTTGGAGTTGTGTTTCATTACATTCCTAGTACATGCTAAAATAAGTGCTATTCAGAGCGGATAAAAGTACACCGAGAAGTTCTTGACTAATTCAGTGTATCACAGTTTAATTTGACTCAATCTCTCTCTCTCTCTGGGGCCCCGAATGGCCTAGTGGTCTAAAGCGCTCTCCGATACGGATCACTGCCATCTCACCTCTGTCTGCGTG